>JASDQU010243054.1:70106-80721 GCA_032191745.1 Picea mariana
GGAGGATATAATGATAGGATATTGTGTGATGTCATTCCTATGGATGTTTGTCATCTATTGCTGGGTAGACCATGGCAATATGCCAGCAATGTGATTCATGATGGGAGGATGAATACATATACCTTAGAAAAGAATGGGAGGACTCATATGTTGCTTCCAATTAAGGATAAGGAGGTAAAACCGGAGGTAAGAAACACCGTACTTCTCATGAGTGGGAAGGAACTTCTTACTGAGGTGAAGAAGAAAGAAGAACCGTAGTTCTTTGTGGTCAGGAAGCTGAGGATTGTTCTGACTAGCACAAGGGTAGATGATTTGCCAGGAGAAGTTCAAGAACTGCTGGAAGAGTTTGCTAACATAGTAGTGGATGAATTACCTCGTTGGTTGCCACCGATGAGAAGTGTGAGTCATCACATCGATCTCATACCTGGAGCTAGTTTACCAAACAAATCCGCGTATAGGTTGACGCCACAGGAGAATGAAGAGGTCAAAAGGCAAGTCCGGGAGTTGTTGGATAAAGGTTTAGTCAAGGAAAGTTTGAGCCCGTGTGTTGTTCCGACAGTACTTAGTCCAAAGAAAGACGGAGGCTGGAGGATGTGCATTGATTCAAGGGCAATTAATAAGATAACTATCAGGTATAGATTCCCATTGCCAAGAATGGATGATTTGATGGATTGTTTAAGTGGAGCAAATTTTTTTTCAAAGATTGATTTGAAAAGCGGATATCACCAGATTCGCGTGAGAGAAGGTGATGAGTGGAAGACAACATTCAAAACAAATGAAGGGTTGTATGAATGGCTTGTTATGCCATTTGGCTTAACAAATGCGACAAGTACCTTTATGAGGTTGATGAATGAAGTCCTGAAAGATTTCATCGGAAAATTTGTTATCGTATATCTGGATGATATACTGGTTTCAGTAAAACGGAAGCTGAACATATGAAGCATTTGGCCATTGTGATGAAGATATTACAGCAAGAGAAGTTGTTGATAAACATAAAGAAGTCCTCATTATGAAGACAGAGCTCATTTATTTGGGGTTTGTTGTTTCGGAAAATGAGTTGAGGATGGATCCAGATAAGGTGGAGGTAATCAAAAATTGGCCATCACCGAAGAACATATTTGAGGTGAGAAGTTTTCACGGATTGGCTAGTTTCTACCGGAAGTTCATTAATAATTTCAGTGGAATTAGTGCAGCAATGATGGACACAGTGAAGAAAAGACTTAAATCTTTTCACTAGACGGAAGAGGTTGAGAGGAGTTTCAATCTATTGAAATAGAAGATCACGGAACAACCAATTCTGGTGTTGTCGAATTTCCAGAAGACATTTCAGGTGAAATTCCATGCAAGTGGATTTGTGATAGGAGTGGTCTTGAGTCAAGATGATAGACCAATTGCATATTTCAGAAAGAAGCTGAATGAAGCGAAAGTAAAGTATTCCACATATGATAAGGAGTTTTATGCCATCATTCAGGCCTTGAAAAAGTGGAGGCACTATTTGATTCCAAAGGAAATTGTTTTGTATAGTGATAACCATGCATTACAATTTGTGACTCAACAGGAGAAGTTGAATCAGAGGCATGTTAAGTGGGTTGAATACATGCAGAATTTTACATTTGTGATTAAACATATTTCTAGTACTACTAACAAAGTTGTTGATGCTTTGAGCAAGAAATTTTTGATGTTGCAGGAGTTCAGAGTCAAAACGTTGGGTTTTGATGATCTCAGAGACATGTACGTAGATTATCTAGACTTCAAGGAAGCGTATGAAGCAACTGAGAATCTAGTTCTTAGAGATAGAAGCCAGTGGGCCGAATACATGATCCAGGAAGGATTGTTTTTTAAAGGCAATTAGCTGTGTATTCCAAATTGTTCCATGAGGGAGAATCTGCTAAAGGAGAAACACAGCGGAGGATTGGCCAAACACTTCGGTCATGATAAGACATTCACAAAGCTGAGTGAGTCATACTTTTGGCCAGGTATGCGATCAGAGGTCAAGATATTTGTGGACAGATGCAGGATTTGCCATCATTCGAAGGGGAGGAAGCAGAATGCAGGATTTTATCAACCACTGCCCATACCAGAGAGGTCATGGGATGAAATAAGCATGGATTTTGTATTGGGGTTGCCAAGAACACAAAGAGGTTGTGATTCAATCTTTGTGGTGGTGGATATATTTTCCAAGATGGCACATTTTATCACATGTCAGAAAACCAGCGACGCGACTCACATCGTGAACCTGTTTTTCAAAGAAGTCATTCGACTTCACGGCTTTCCAAGGAGTATAGTTTTGGATGGGGATACAAAGTTCATGGGACATTTCTGGAGGAAATTGTGGAAGAAGCTAGGGACTAAATTGACGTTTAGTTCAGCTTATCATCCTCAGACGGATGGACAGACAGAAGTGGTAAATAGAAGTCTAGGAGATTTGCTGAGAAGCTTGGTGACAGAGCACCACAAGAGTTGGGACAATATATTGCCACAGGCAGAGTTTGCGTATAACGACTCAGTAAATAGGAGCACAGGTTAGAGTCCTTTTCAGATTGTTTATGGCATGCAACCAAGGGGAATTTATGAATTCAAGGATTCAGAACAGACTATGACTAGGAGCACTAGTGCAGAAGAATTCGCTAAGGCGATGAAAGAACTTCACAGCCAGGTGAAGGAGCGACTGCTGAAATCAAGCCAAGGATATAAACACAGAGTCGATCAGCATAGAAGACAACTTCAATTTGAGTTTGGTGACTTAATTCTGGCACATTTAAGAAAGGAAAGGTTCCCAAGAGGAACATACAATAAATTGAAGATGAAGAAAATCAAACCATGTAGGGTCTTGAAGAAAATTGGAGAAAATGCTTATGAGATTGAATTACCCGATGGGATCAGAATCTCTCTGATATTCAATGTCTCAGATTTATACCCATATAAACCTGAGGACGCAGAAGCAGAAAATGAGCAGTCAGTGATCCAGTGGACAAAGAAAATGCCAGTTGCAGAGAAGCCACAGATGGAGCAGATATTGGATAAACGAGTGGGTAAGAAGACCAGAAGGAAAGAATATTTTGAATATTTGGTCAAGTGGAAGGGCCATCCAGTTGAATATGCTAGCTGGGAGACTAAAGAAGGGATTCTGAAGCATGGACAAGCCATGCAGGAGCTCATGGACAGGAGCCCATGAATTTTTTCAAGCAACGGAGTAGGATGCAGGAGCATCTCTCACAACAAGCGAGCCAGCGCGGAATGCAAGTGAACAGCTGGAGAAAACCAACACAAGTTTTGAAATTTTCTCGAAGATAATGCGCCAACCTTAAATGTGATATTAAAGAGAGGCGTACTCTTATATTGTAATCATACCTTGAGCGTCCCGCTCTCGTCTGAAGTAGATAGAGGCATTTATGTTGATATGAAATAGGTAGATAGAATTTAATATTATATTAGACAGTTTTAGAAAGAAAGAGGGAAACAGGATATAGACACCCTCATTGTGCATTTTTGTATTATTATTGAAGCAGGAAGAGCATAGGAGAGAAGTAGAGAGCTGTGGAAGAACACCCATGTACAGAGTTTGAATTAATAGAAGAGGTTGATTCAAATCCATGGTTTTGTGTTTGTTCTCTGTGTATGTATACTGAATGCTATGCTCATGAGTATTTACTTACTGTTATGAATTTTCTTTACATGCTATGTATGAATGATTTCTTGCTGAGTGTTTGAAATCTGAGAAAGGAAGTAGAAGAAATGAGTTTCAATTGTTTCTCTATCTAAGCAAGGATTCCTGCAAGGAGTGTAGTTGAAGTCGTCCACAAGGAGTGTGTTGACAGAAGGCTCAGATAGTTTAACTCTTGTTCTCATTCACCCAGAAGTGAAATTGGGTTATAGGAGTCGTGTAAGGAGTGCGAAGGCTAAGGAAACTCTCAGTTGTGAATCTGAGTAGAGCATTGAAGGAATTCCGCTACAGGAGTGCGCAGAGTCGAAAGAACTCAACACTTGGAAGTGTTTGAGGATTGTCGCAAGGAGTGCGTGCAAGGGTCTTCTTGAAGACTCAGAGTTGTGTGGAAGCTCAGGAGGGATAAAGATTTCAATCTTGTCAAAGAGAAGCATAGGGAGTCTGTGCCATAGAGTGTTTGAACAGGCACTGTAAAATTACGCGCAGGAGGACCAGTTTTCACAGAGGAATACTGGGTTCATCCCGTAGAAAACATCAAAAAGGAAGAGATAGATGGTCAGGATCTCATGGGGAGGATTAGTGAAAATTCTGTTAGCCGTTGGATCTACCAAATAAGAGAGGAGGTTACGGCCGCGTTTGGAGTCCAAGCTCTAGGGGTCATGAGCCGTTGGATCATTGATCAGTTACCCATCACTCGTCCGATCTAACAGGAGTTGCATAGAGTTTAAACTTCGTGAACAAGAGGAGGAAAGTTCCGATGGGAGGTGTGGCCATCAGAATTTTGGCATTCGCAAAATCGGGAGTCACAAGGACGAGTGATCGATAATTTTCATAGTGAAAATCCCGGAATCAATCTGAACCGTCCATCTTGAGGAGACAGGTGGCAATCATCGAGAGCCCGTCAGCATTTCGGTGACCGGGGTTCTAAGTTGACAAAGGAATTGTGTCATCAGGGCATCGAAAGTCTCAAAATCCTGAGGTTGAATCAGGACCACCCATCTTGAGAGGAAACGTGGTGAAGATCTAAGATCTCAGGAAAATTCCCGAAGGGGAAGACTCCATCGAAGTTTCAGGATTTGGCAAATCAGAGGTTCTAAGGTCAAAGGATCGGGAAAATCCATGTTGAAAACCCCGTAGATGATCAGAGTCATCCATCACTTGGGACACATGTCAGAAATCTGAAGAGAGTCGGGGATCAGCGTTTCGGAGGTCCTGAGGACAGGATACTCTCGCAATTCGAAACCATGAAGCCTGATTTTTCGACAAGAGGAGAGTTCCATGTGGGGCCAGCTAACATCGTCTCATCATAACAAGGAAATCAAGAATTTCCAGGGTGAAAACCTCGAAGCATACGAGAACCGTCCATCCCTGAGGATGCGTGGTCAAGATCAAAGTGATCGGGAAATCGACGTTTGTGAAATCGGGGAAATCGAAGGCCAAAGCATTTCAACAATTGAAGTCACGAAACCCCGAGGGAGATCTGGAGCCATTGATCTCAGCGACTATTCACCGTTGTTGATTTTGGTTACGGTGGAAGGGCATCCTGGTGACGTCATATCAGGGATCTACGAGTCAGAATATCGGGGATTCCGTGGGTGAGAGATTTAATACACTTCAACACTCGAAACCCCGAATCCCGATAGGGAATATGACTGCAGTCATATAAGAGGAGGTCATGTGTACTAAACACATAGCCTGGAGGCTAAGGAAACAAAGGAGCGCATTGGGATATTGGAGATCAGGAAATCGGGAACCAAAGGGTCGAGACATCAGGAGTTTGGAAACCCTGAAACCCCGATTTTCTATTCTTCTGTTGCCGAAGAGAATAATGATCGGCCTAAAGACTGTAAAGTGTCGAAAAGACCTGTGGGTCAATTTCGAAGGAGATTCCAGTGGGAATCAGAAGAGCCATTCCGGATCGAGGGAGGAATTTGAACTATCCTTAAGACCGAGAGGTCAGGCGCAGGACCTGCTGAGGTAGGTGCCCGGGTGGATGCCATCAATTAGTCAACAACCCTAACTTGAAATAATCACAACTATGTACCTGTAATGAATAAAGATTTGAAAATAGTACACAATGTTCTTCAGTGTTTTTTACGTAATTCCTCCAGGTGTCACTACTTGGAACCTCTCAGAAAACGAGTTATAGAAAAAATTCCATCCCTTGTTGAATTTTGTCTTATTCTAGAGAGCGAACTTGTAGAGTGTGCCCCACACAGAATATTTGTTATATGGATCTGAAAATTTTACACATAATACTAAAGAATATAATATAACCAACACATTTGGGCTTACTAAATTTTTATCTTTTATGAAGAAGTTATGACATTTTTACCCGAAACACATGTTTTAGACTAGTTTCGGGATTAGCCACAAACCCTATTTTCCACGGAGTGTAACTCCAAAACTACGATGAAACACAAGATGAAATTTGTACCACAGATACTTGGACATGTTTCCTCAATGGTCTCCCAATTTCATGGTCTGAATCATTCTAGAAAAAACTTTATTTAGAAAATGGTGAGATGACCTATAAATAACATACCTTAGAAAGCATCATCAAAAGAATTTATCCTCCCTTGAATTTCGGCCTTCTTTACTTCGCCTTCCCTCTGAAATTAGGCTTAGATATTCTTTTTTTACCTCAGTCACCTTTAGATATTCAATATGCTCAAGTGTGATTAAAATGAGAGAGCCTTTCCTCTTATTTATACTCTCCAAATACCTTCCTTAGAAGCATCTTCTAGGCCATTTTGTCCACATAGTCACCTATGTCCAACTTTGCCCAATTTTGCACGTGTCCATGTATCCAATAGCCACTTGACCACTTAACCCATTTTCCTCATTTTAGGGTTAGCTTTCTTATAACCACTTTCCATAATTAGAAATTTCTCCATTTACTTTATTATTTAAATAATCCTCCTTGACTTTGTCACTTCACTTTATTATTTAAATAATCCTCTTTGATTTTGTCACTTCACTTTATTATTTAAATAATCATGTTTGATTTCTTCACTTCACTTTATTATTTAAATAATCCTCTTTGACTTTGTCACTTCACTTTATTATTTAAATAATCCTCTTTGCAAGTACTTTGACTTCTTTGACCTTTTGGGGTTTCAAGCCAATCATATGAGGGTCCTTCAACTTCGTAAGGCCATAACTCTCAAACCGTGAGGAGTTATGTGACATTCCACATACCACTGGAAATGGAATGACATGTACTATCCATATAGAATAGTCTTATCTACAAATATATCAAAACTCATACCATTATTAATAAAACAAACTTGGTTCCATTACCCAAACCTTTGTGCTACCAAAATTCGCTACCAGACTTTCTTCAAGGGTTGACATCAATGAAAACCAACCCAATTTATCAAAAATATCCCCCTTTGGCATTGATGGAAACACTCAGATGAAATAATGAAATCATATCACGCATGCTCCCCTTGGAACCATGCCTTTGTCCTATGCATCTAATAAATCTCTCACCCTTTGTCATCAATGGAAAAGGTATATTTACATTCGGGGTTGCTCCCCCTAACTGACTCGTATGATCTCCCAACCTGAATTGTCCTCTTTATGGCGCTTCCTCATGTACATCTAAGAAATATAAGATAATCATTCAAAGGCATTCATTTTGGAGTAGAAATAACTCTGGATCTCTGGCGAAGATACTCAAAGGCTTCCTGTGGAAGTGGTTTTGTAAATATGTCTACCACTTGTTCTTTTGTGCCCACATATTCAACTTTGATGTTATTTTCTGCAACCTATTCCCATAGAAAGTGATACTTGATTGGTATGTGCTTCATCTTGGAGTGCATCATTGGTTTATTTGAGATACTGGTGATGCTTTTATTATCACAACAGATTGGAATGGGATCATCATACTCAACCTCTATATCTGTTAGAGTTTGTTTCAATTATAGAACTTGTGTACAGCATGTTGATGTTGCAATATACTCTGCCTCAGCTGTAGATAAAGATACTAATGATTATTTCTTTCTTATCCATGATACTAAACACTCACCCAAGTAGAACGTTGCTCCACTGGTGCTTCGTCAGTCATCAATGCAACCTGTGCAATCTGCATCTGTGTAGGTAATAAGTGATAGATATTTTCATTTTGGATACCATAATCCAAACTCTTATGTTCCTTTGAGATATCTGAAAATCCTCTTCACTGTTAATACATGTGATTCATTTGGTGTTGCTTGAAATCGTGTCACATGTCCAACTGCCTGCATTACATCTAGTCTAGATAATGTCACATTTATTAGCATACCAATCATTTCCATGTGTTTCCTCTGATCTATAGACTTTGAATCATCATATTTGCTCAAAATTGCAATGGGTTTGCATGGGAGTGATAACTGGTTGGCAATATTCCATTCTGAACCTCTTTAGCATTTCTCTGATATACTTGATTTGAGAAATAAAAATTTCTTGGTTTCTTTGACATATCTAAAGACCCAGAAAGAAGGATAGTCCTCCAAGTAATGACATTTCAAATTCATTTTGCATGTCCTTTGCAAATTTCCGGCTTAACCTGTCATCAGTACTTCCAAAAATAATATCATCAACATGAACTTCAATTAATAAAATACTATCTTAAGTTACCTTGATGTAGAGGTTGTTGTCTGCACTTCCTTTTTTGAACCCTGCCTGTTGTAGATATTTATCCAGTCTAGAGTACCTGACTCTAGGAGCCTATTTTAGACCATACAAGGCCTTCTTTAATTTACACACATAATCTGTGTTCTTTGATAATTGAAATCCTTATGGTTTTTCAATGTAGAATTCTTCTTCAAGTTCTCCTTTCAGAAAATCTGATTTTACGTCCATCTGATACACTTTAATATTTTTGGAGCATGCATAAGCTAAAAGCAATCAGATTGCTTCCATCTTCATTCAATTTATTCATGTATACCCACTCTGTGTCGATCACATTCTTATCCTTTGGTCTTGGAACCAATTCCTGAGTGTCATTTTTCTCTATTTCATCCAATTCTTCATCCATGGCCTTATTCCAAAATCCATCCTTGCTGGCCTCTTCAAAAGAGGTTGGTTCAATCTTAGATGAGAGTGTTAGGTGCGTTTTTGTAGGTGAATAGATTCTTCTTCTAGTCTCAACTCATGCATCTTTGTTTCTAATAATCTGATCTAAAGAATGATTCTTCTATACTCATCTACTAGGTGTCTTTGGAGGCACTTTCTAAACTTTCTCTTCTGCTTCTGTCGGATCCTCTTCATATTCCCCTTCTACTTCTTTTTCATCTTCTGCTTCTTCTTCGTAAAGTTGTTCCATTGATTCATTTTCTTCTTCTTTTAATTCTTGTCTACCTATTTCATCAATTCTTACGTTGATGCTTTCCACAACTTTGTTCATTCTCAGGTTGTAACACTTGTATGCTTTCCTTGTACTTGAATAACCAACAAGTACTCATTTTTTCACATGAGAGTCCAACTTTCCCATTCCGCCATCTTCTCTTTTGATGTATCATTTTCTTCCAAAAACTATGAAGTGCTTCACATTTGCTAGTCTTCCTTTCCATAGCTCGTAGGGAGTTTTGTTAGTGTTTTTTCTAAGCATTACTCTATTTTGAATGTGAACTGTTGTGTGCACTTTCCGTGTCCAAAAGATATCGGTCAATTTGGAATCCATTATCATTTTTCGATCCATTTCCTATACTGTCTTGTTCTTTCTCTCAACAACTCCATTATGTTGAGGTGTCCTAGCAACAGAGAATCACCTTTTTATTCCATTCTTGTTGTAGTAGTCCATAAATTCCTTTGAAGTTAACTCTCCTCCATTATCAGATCTCAAGCATTTGATTTTTGAATCCATTTCATTTTCAACCATTTCCTTGTAGACCTTGAAATTTTCAAAAGCTTCTAACTTATTCCTAAGAAAGCAAACTACAGTCATTCTTGTATAATAATCAAATAATAACATGAAGTATTTATCACCTTTTAAACCCTTTGTTGTAGTTGTTCCAACTAGATCAGTATGCACAATTTCTAGTCGTCTTGTCGTTGAATATTCTTTTGATTTAAACCCGGTCTTTGATTCATTTCCTTATTGACAATGCTTGCATAAAGTGTTGGTTAGTTTAGTGATCTAGGGAATTTCTCTAACTTCTTCCCTTTTGCTAACTTTGACAAGGTTATGAAAATGTATGTGACCCATTCTTCTGTTCCATAGCCAACTTTCATCTTCCTTTCCTAGGCAACACTTTTCATTTCCAATTTCACTTAATACATATATGTTGCTTGAAGTTCTCGTGGTTGTTTCAATCAATTTTCCTTAACCTTATTTTCTTATCTCTCACTTTTGTGAATCAAAAGTAACTTTATGACCTTGGTCACACATTTGACTCACACTTATAAGATTATGTTTCATATCTTGTACTAGTAGAACATTTTCTGCCTTGGTATTCTTGTTTCCAATTCTGACTGTGCCTTTTCCAATGATTTTAGCTGAATCGTCATTTATGAAGGAGACTTGTCCATATTTATCCTTTCTTAATGTAAGAAACTTGTCTCTACCACCTATCATGTGTTTTGAACAACCACTGTCAACATACCAACCATGTTTCTTCTACTTACCTTGTAGAGTGAGTGTGCATTCTTCATTTCTATATTGATTCTTCTTTCTTATCCATGTCCTTTTTTGAGGTTCCTATCTGTGATTGTTCTTGTTCTGTTGTGGTTCCCCAGGAGGGACTGTCATTCTACAATGTTTGGCCATGTTTCCAAAGTTGTTACATTTGTAGCATTCCACTTCAGTGCTCAAAGATTCAAACCTATTGTAACTTCTTCTCTGTGTTTCACTAGGCCTTCTTGGATAACCCTTTTGTGTATGAACTTCAAAGTTGTTTATGTTCCTATTGTTAGCTCTGCAATTCACAGCTTTATGTTCAAAATTATTACATGTATAACATAAAC
>JASDQU010243054.1:82414-95298 GCA_032191745.1 Picea mariana
TTGATGTTGTGTATCCATCTACAATTGATTGCCAAATTTCAAATCCCTATGCATGTATATATGTCTTCATCCTTATGCTCCAAAATTCATACTTTTTTCCATCAAACTATGGTATTCCATTTTTATACATGTTGTTTTTCTCCATGATCTACCTTTTAGTGGTTAAATTGATTTCTGAAGGAACCTGCTCTACTATCAATTGTTGGATTACTGAGAGGGGGGGTGAATAAGTAATAGAGAAATATAATCCTTTTTAACCATATAATGCAAGTGTTATATCAATGTATCATTATCATCCAATATTTTTAGAGTAAATAAACAATGAATAATTATACACATACACAGTACACAAGTGTTTTTACGTGGAAACCCAAAGCGGGAGAAAACCATGGAATGATTTTTCTTATATGTCTTGAAGAATTACATTCATTTGAAGCACCAAAATCCTTTATTTTCCACCTTCAACTGGAAGGAGGCTCCAACCCCCTAGTTTCTCAAGATACAACCTGAGTGATCCGAAAAGATTTTTTATACGACAATGGTTGAGTTATTAATGCATGGGTTGATTAACCAACTAGGAAGCTTAATGAAAGACGAAGAAGTTATTGAAGAAGTATGACAACCATATAAACATGTACAAAACTAAAATGAAGCATAAAACAACAGCAAACCATAACACCAATATGATAACAGAGTTCGACAATCTCACCTACATCTCCGGGCGTTTGTCTCAATGGGTGAGTCTTTCTTATTTATGTTCAAAGCTCAATAAGTAAATCACAGTAGTGCCAAAAGGTTACAAAACTGACATTTTCATTTTCTACCAGATCTATAGAACCCAACAGAAGAAACGACACTAAAATCAAATGACTGGAGCTCCCAGAAATGGCTCGCAAAGGTGCGCTCCTCAACAAATTCCCTCCATAAAAATGGCTTTGGCTTGGAAAATATTTAGCATAAACCTACTCTTGATATCCTTCATGGACTCAAGAAGGCATTTTTTACATATATAGAGAGTTGGTAACCATCTCCCAACTTCCTCTCAAGAGCTGGCCTCAAAAAGAGCCCAATATCCCCCAAAAAGGGCCAAAAATCTCCAAAATAGCTGAAGAAATCCTTAAAAATCACTAATATATGGTCAAAAAACCACTTTTTTTAATATAATGGGCTAAATACCCAAAACCTAGGTGCACTCCCCCTTTTCATGGCCACATGTGATCATATGGATAAGCTCCATCCCCTAGGGGTTGCACACTGGCCCTTACCTCTGAAAGTATCGGTCATATGGCTCTAACTGATAGAACCATGGCTCGAAACCACGCTCTAACTCCTGGTCACCCCTTGAGTCATATGGGACCAATTATCATGGTGGTCAGCGCATATCCTGAGGAGCCTCGCGCACGTGGCTTATAGTTGGAGCATATCACCTGAAAGGCTAGCGTGAGGGTTGTGTGGAGGCATGTAATCAGGGTTGGGACTGTTGTCATAACCATACCATAATTTCAAAGGAGTGGGATCTGACTAGAGGGCATATGGAAAATTCTTGTGATCGGGGATTGGGGCTAGGCCCCAGCTCCTTACCTCCATGCCATATCACAGAGTTTGAATTTAAATAAAATTTAAACCATATAGTTTACAAGGAACACCCTCGGGCGGGCTAGCTAGCCCGGCCCTACCAAGCCATCTTCCCATGCTGAGGTATCAAGTTTGAAACCAGTGGAGACCAAAATTTTTGCAAGAAAAGGGCCAATACATGGGTTCCACCTGGCAACCCATGTATGGGCCACATGACACCATGTCATTTTCCAAAACTCTACCACTTGTCATCGTACGAAGGTGCCACATGTCACCCTTGCAGTGGTGACATGTGTCACTTTCCTGTTGGTCCACCTGTACCTACCACATCATTAGTCTGTACACCCAGTCAGCCTGCCACATTAGTTGTACGGACCCTGCCACTTCTACACCAACTGTGTTGCAATGTCATTTGTACGGTCGTACAACCTGTACAGTCAGTTGCCACGTGGGACTATACAGACTGTACAATCAACATTTTTTTGCATGTTTGGAAAAATGAACATATCGCCATAATTTGAGCATACAACATATGATTGAGCCCGTTGAAGTTGTGTTGGGTTCATATCGACGAGGCCTATGCACATGTCCATTTTGAATCCATTCTGAGAACTTTGATTTTTAGGCCTTTCTGATCCCCATCAAGCTCTTGGATCCAATTCTGGATCATTGAGGGAAGCTCCAACTCCATGATTCTCTGGATACAACCAGAAGGATGATACAAACCCCTATGTTCTCCGTCTGCAACTGGAAGGTGGCTACAACCACCTGTCCTTGCCCCATCCAACCGCCCTGACGTATAAGTAGAAATATGGAACCACTGTCACACTATCATTGTGAGATGTATTGTTGTAAACCTATACTAATCAACCTACACCAAACAACCTATAACAATAACCTGAACCATGCATCAACCTGTACCTCAACCTGTAATCAACTTGTACCATAAACAAGTGCATCAACCATCCACCAACTTGTACCAAACAACCTGTAATCAAATTGTACCATAAACAAGTGCATCAACCATGTACCAACCTATACCTTAACCTACAAACCTTCCTTAACTTTAACAACAAGAGACTATCATTTTCATCAAACTTTACTTTAGGCTCACATGACTAGTTTTAGATTAGTCAACAACCCTAAATTGAAATAATCATAAATGTGTACCTGTAATGAATAAATATCTAAAAATAGTACACAATGTTCTTTAGTGTGTTTTATGCAATTCCTCCAGGTGTCACTACTTGGAACCTCTCAGAAAAGGAGTTATAGAAAAAATGGCATACCTTGTTGAATTCTGGCTTATTCTAGAGAGCGAACTTGTAGAGCGTGCCCTGCACGGAATATTTTTTGTATGGATCTGAAAATTTTACACGTAATACTACAGACGATACTCTAACCAACACATTTGGTATTTCTTAATTTTTATCTGTTATGAAGAAGTTATGACATTTTTACCCAAAACACATGTTTTAGACTAGTTTCAGGACTAGCCACAAACCTTATTTTCCATGGAGTGTAACTCCAAAAATACAACGACCCACAAGCTAAAATTCGTACCAAATATACTTGGATATGTTTCCTTAATGGCCTCCCAATTCAACGGTCTGAATCATTCTAAAAAAAAAATTATTGCGAAAATGGTGAGATGACCTGTAAATAACATACCTTAGAAAGCATCATCAAAAGAATTTATCCTCCCTTGAATTTCGGCCTTCTTTACTTCACCTTCCCTCTGAAATTCAGCTTAGATATCCTTTGGTTACCTCAGTCACCTGTAGATATTCAATATGCTCAAGTGTGATGAAAATGAGAGAGCCTTGTCTCTTATTTATACTCTTCAAGTAGCTTCCTTAGAAACATCTTCTAGGCCACTTTGTCCACATAATCACCTATGTCCAACTTTGCCCAATTTGCCACTTTTCCATGTATCCAATAGCCACTTGACCACTTAACCCATTTTCCTCATTTTAGGGTTAGCCTTCTTATAACCACTTTCCATAATTAGAAATTCCTCCATTTACTTTATTATTTAAATAATCATCCTTGACTTTTTCACTTCACTTTATTATTTAAATAATCCTCTTTGATTTTGTCACTTCAATTTATTATTTAAATAATCCTCTTTGACATTGTCACTTCACTTTACTATTTAAATAATCCTCTGTGACTTTGTCACCTCACTTTATTATTTAAATAATCCTCTTTGCAAGTACTTTGACTTCTTTGACCTTTTGCGGTTTCAAGCCAATCATATGAGGGTCCTTCAACTTCGTAAGGCAATAACTCTCAAACCATAAGGAGTTATGTGATGTTCCACATACCACCAAAAATGGCATGACATGTAGTATCCATCTAGAATAGTATTACCTAAAAATATATTAAAATGCATACCATTATACATCAAACAAACTTGGGTCCATTACCCAAACCTTTGTGTTATCGGAATTCGCTACCAAACTTTATTCAAGGGTTGACATCAATGAAAACCCACCCAATTAATCAAAAAAAGTAACATCTGAAGTTGTATCCTAAAACAACTTCAGATTCGATACCATAGGTGCAACCATTTCCTTGCAATCCAACATCTTGAACCTCTTCAGTATTTCCACTTCATACTTCCCTTGATTCATAAATATCTCATCTTGTCTCTGCCATACCTTGAGACCCAAAAATTAATGCCTCATCTCGAGATCTTTCATCTCAAACTCAACAACCAGTTTTCTCTTACACTCTGATATGATATTTTCCACACCTGTTAGAAACAGGTCATCCACATACATCAGTAGTATTACCAAACCATCATCCACAAACTTAAAGTAAAGGTTAGTATATGCAATACTCTTTGTAAATCCTAAGCTCGTCATAAAACTATTGATCCTACCATACCATTTTCTAGGTGCCTGCTTTAATCCATATAAATCCTTCTTCCATCTGCACACATGTGTTTCCCTGTCATGTACCTCGGACCCTTGTGGATGTTTCACATATATTTCCTCTTTTATTTCACCATTCAAGAAGTTTGTATTCACATCCATCTGATTCACCTTCCATTTCATTACTGTGACCAATGAAAGTATAGTCCTGATCGAGGTATATCTCACCACGAGATAAAATGTCTCCTCATAGTAAATTCCCTCCTTCTGAGAGAATCCTTGAGCCACAAATATAACCTTATATTTTTCAATACTGCCATCAACTGTATGTTTCGTCTTGTAGTTCTATTTTGAACTTACTACTAATTTCTCCTTTGGTCTGGGGACCACATCCTAGACATCATTCTTTACTATGGACTGATATTTCTCCCCCATGTCATCCTTCTATACCCTTTTTTTTTCATCCTCTTCATAACTAGATGGTTTTGCATCCATGATATCACACAAACATGCCACATAGTTGGAATATGGTTTCAACTTTTTACTTTCCCTGAGATGATTTTCTGGGGCACCATATCTTTATGCATCTCTGATGAGCTCTTGTTCCCAATTTGGTCTTCTCTTGTGAGAAGGAATCTCTTCTCACCTCTGAGGTTCTGCCATTTCATTATCCTCATGAATGACTTCCTCTGGTTCAATTGCTTATGCCTATGTAACTCTAGTAACTTCATTTTCCTCCTCATAAACCTCTTTTTCACAGTCATGTTATGATTTGTTGAAAGCTACATTCTCATTGAAGGTGAGATCTCGATTAATCTCAACTTTCTGGTGATCGGGAATATATATCTTATATACCTTCGATGTGTCACTGTAACCAAAAAATATGCCTTATTTCCGGATGGATCCAATTTTGTACTCCTTTCCTTGGGTACATGCACAAATACGAGGCAGCCAAATATCCTTAGATGGTTGACTTCTGACTTCTCTCTTGAAAACATCTCCTCTGGTGTCTTGTTTTCAAGTACTTTGGGGGGACTTCTGTTATGTATGTACATTGCAGTATTTTTTGCTTCTTCCCATAGATGCATAGGTAGATCTTGATCATGGTGTTAGAAATAAAGAGATGTGCTCATTTTTTCATAGACAATATAGAAATATTGTCACCCAACCATAGGCACAAAGGCCACCCCTGAGCACCTTAACCTTGACAAATAGAATAATTATGGAAGTAGACCAATAACCAACCAAGGTAACACACCTTTCTCCAAGGATAGTGTACCAAGAAATAATAACCAAAGACCAATAAGAAAGTCCAACCAAAAGATGGAATACCAGTTGCAGCTACACTCCCTCTCCAAACTTGCTCACCATTAGTCTTATGCAGTTGTGAGTGAGTGAGTTTCAAATGAGCTCTAGCAACCTCTATTTATACTACTCTATCTCACTTGATTGGGCCAAATTCTCTTTCTGGAGGCTAATAACTCAATATTAAATATTCTCTTCAGTCAAATTGTCTTCTAGGGTTATTATCCAATGTTTTAGGGTTTCTCTTTCTTCCCAAAATATTACAGTCTTGTCAAAAGTTACACATGGAGGTTAATACCTCCTGTAGTTACCATAATATCAACACTCCCTCCTATATAGGGATGTATTAAAGGCAATGGTCTTGAGAACAAACATACCATTCAACAAGTAGCATCATCATAGCCACACAGGCTATCTCATGATCACGTAGATCAACTCACGAGCAACATCATCACTGTTAGTATCATCTGATATCATCAACTGCATCATCTCTCGAAGCCATAATCCATCTGATTAATCGGGCATGATGTTGAATAAGTCAGTCACTCCATAGAGTGATACAAGAACCATTCTTCTAATCCAGACATATTTCCTAGAAGAATAACTATTCCAACAGGTGTTGGAAGTCACACCATGGGATACAAGGACTATTCTTCTAATCTGGATATACATCCGAAAAGAATGACTATCCTGGATCATTTTCCCTCCATCCACTACTGTGAAATTAGGGAAAATTTTTGTCATGTACCAATATTTCCAATCTAGTCACTACTGTGAACTCAGGGAGACAAACCATTCTTCTAATCTAGACATACATCCTAGAAGAATAGTTGTCCATGGTACATCAACAATCTATCAACCTAGACCATCCTCCACAGGAAGGATGTCTATCCACCAACAATTTTTTCTACCTGGAGAATGTCTGTGCATTAGCACACTGACTATCCATCTAGCTAGAAATCATATCCAACACCAATGGTAGTTTCCATGGCGATCAAAATAATTCCATCCAATATAAAACAACTATGTCTATCCATAGTAGTGCACAACTACTACCCAGTGGTACACAACCACTCCTAGTAGCACATGGCTACTAACCAGTGACACATAGTCACTATCAGTGGATCACATCCACCACAATAGCATACAACTATTGTCCAAATACATACAATCTCCACAACAATCATATCATCTGATATCAACCTGCATAAACAATATCATGATACAAATTGATTCATTTGGGCCATTCTTCCACTCACATCTGTGAGATATGGAAGAGAATCTTCCCTCAAAAAGTAAAACATCAGTCATGGGCTATCTGGACTATTCATCCAAATCATAGAAGAATAATTGTCCCTGATTTTTTTGCCTGGACCATTCACCTAATTATGTCATTCCTCCATCACTAATCACAGTGCAACCTGGAGAGAATGAGTCTTCCCTAAGGAATGTTTGTCCCTGATTGTTGAAGTGTTGACGGGCAAAATTGTCCGTCCGTCAATTGAGAGAATGGAACTAGTCCGGGGTTGTCTAAATAACCCAAGCCGTTTGGAATGAACCACCCTGACGGGTTTAACGGCTCCGTTGGCTGCTCTAAAGTCCTAAGAAAACCAAAGAGAAAACTAATCTAAACTAACTAATCTATCTAAAACAAATAAAACTAACTAAACTAACTAAAACTAACTAAACTAATAAAACAAACTAATACACTAATCTAATTAAAACAAACTACTGAATAAACTAAAACTAATTATAAACTACTCTAACTATTCTATATACTAACTACTAATTATTATTACACTAACTCTAATAATTATCCATCTAACTACTAGTTATACTACAACTTATTCACAAATATACAATATCTACAAGTTGCAGATTTGAATAAAACCTGTAAAACTCATTTGTTTTCTGCCCTAAGACAGCTAGAGATATTTTTTGATTTAATGATTTTATGAATAAAAAACAAAACTTACTGAAATTAAACGATCTAATATATTTACTGAAATTAAACAATCTAATATACTAATTCTACCTATAAATCTAACTAAGCTTATATCTTAACTAAACTACTAATAAAAACAGTAAACAAACAAATGACTAACTGACCTGGAAACGCTCCCAATTCGTCCTGTGTATGATGACTTCGAAGCTGGTTAGAGGAAGGAAACTTGCACCGGTTAGTCCACAAGCTTCTCGTAAACGATAAGCTGCGCTGCTCTTTGAGTTGTTTACAGGACAAACAAGACATAAAAAATCATAACAATTTTATGATTTATAAATCTCTGCAATAAGGGAAACCTGTTATGAAAAAACTTATACTTTATAATTCAACTCATGAAGAAGAGAAATCTGTGATTCACAAACTGAATTAAGCAATTGCTATGTTTTTTAAATACTTAGAAAAAATCAGATATGGATTACAGTGATTAGATTATATCATTTGCACATGATTAAGATAGCTAAAGTAGTCATTAACTAGATACAAATTGATATACACAACATGAAACAAAATATTGATATAATGAGAAGCTAAAGTTGTAACAAAACACCAAATTCTGTCTCAGTCTGTATTAAAATTCCATATCCTTGTTCTCCCCTGAATGAGGATGTGCATTATTACAAAAATAATAAGTATATATAAGTCTCTCCACAGGGTAAAACCTCCCTGTGGATAATATCAAATTGTCTTACATAATCTGGGAGATATTCCCAAAATCAACTAAACTAGGAAAGTAAAATGACATCAGAATATTTCAAATATCCCCTAACTGCTGGTCAAATCCACTGCAATTTCGAATTCATCTGCAATAGACCAAAAATATCAAGTTAGAAAGATATTTAATTAACAAAACAATAAAAATCTAATCCTATAGACTTAGCTACAGAATCTTCTGATTCTGTAGCTAGTCTAAAATAGCATACGGGATCAGAAAAGAAATCAAATCAAATCTTTTTTTTAAAAGAATCAAATCCAATAATAGATAATTTAAAATGAATCACTAATGATTCAAATAATTTTATCATTCAATATAAAACATAATCAAAAGTGATTCAGAAGAAAACATGGGTAAGAATTCTCTGTTTTCTTTTACCATAAAATCGAGTCAAACAGTAACAAGATTGTTCCATATCCAATTAAAATTGAATAGGATCAAAATCCAATAACCAAATAGAGAGAGAAGCATGCCCTGTTTCAATTGCCATCATAGTCGGGTAGACAGAATCGAAACCAAAACAGTTTTACAAATCGTTTTGCATCCAATTCGAAAGTAGTGCAATCAAGCAAATCATATGCAACGTTGTGTTTTTTCCAAAGCAGGAGATACGATCAGATCAAAATAGAATTGTTTTACAATTGTTATAACTATTATGACATCAAATGGTTCACACCACAGGTGGATTAATTCAAACAGATACGAGAATCAATTCATACAAAATCATATCCAGATTGATTCGGCTTTGACCACAATCACGATTGAATTGACATAAGTGATAATTGGTAAAATGTGCATATAAGCTCAATTAGATTTGAATGAAATCATTAATTCCAAACAAATCACAACTGGGTTTAATATATAAACCAATCATGAATTCAATCTTGTTTCACAAATCCAATTGAAACAGAATATCCATCGTAAATACGAATCCAACTGATAACAGGGTCGATCTAACAGTAAACCAATACGAATTAACCGACTGGGTTTTTCACATAACCGTTATGAATTGTTTTGGATGTATTTTAACAGGATCATATTGAGAATAATTTGAATTGTATTTCTGTTGATCGTAGGTCATATGGAACATAAAACCGTAACAATTAACCATATCACAATTGTTTCCAATCATAACTTATATATTATAACAAAATCAAAACGACATACGATTGTGTTCAAAATCGAATATGGGGAATAGCTTGTGTTTAGAATAGATACAAATGACTTCAATTGACAACAGAGAATCCAATTTAAGCTAAATTAAATCAATCAAATCCATACAAAGATCCGACAAATCAAAGGAAATCCAATCGGGGCTAAACAGGGAAAACGAAATTCAATTAATCAAAACAATACTATGTACATAATGCATAAAATGTGACAGAGAAAATCCATGCTGTAATCAGAGCTATTCAAAGAATTCGAAATCGTTATATAAATAAGTGATAGAACATACCAGTGAGGCTGCTCAAACTATGCCAACTTTGAATTCATGACCGCTGTAGCTGACTCCACATTTTTAAACAAAATAGAGCCTGTCGTCCTCTGTTTCTTATCAATGGCTTGCAATTCAGCCTTTTGACTGGTAAGCCATGCAACTTGATCCTCCAAAGAGTGAATTCTCGACTGTAGCATCGGCACATCAAGATAATATCTTTCTAACCACAAACTATATTGATCACAGGATGGCACTGTAGGTTGAGGGAGAGCAGGAGAGGGTTTGGATGAATGTCTGGGGGTTTCACAAGGCAACTTAATGCCTGGGTAGTTAGGGTCATTTTGTAGGCAAGGTGGTAGGTTTGACACGAAGTCATATGAGGGATCGGAACACAGACCTTCCGAATTGGGGTATTCTCTAGCCAAAAAACTCTCCACTTTCGAGTCGGAGTCTTCACTCAACACGATAGGGTTAGGATTGACAGGAGGTTTCAGCTTGTTCCTTGCCATTCGAGAGATTAAACAGGCATTCTTTTTTCCTTTGTTGTTTGCAGTAGGTTTGGCTTTAGGCTTCTTTCCCACAGGCTTAACAGTCTGGACATCCTTGGTCACAGAGTGGGGTAGGTGGATAGGTGAGTCGAGCAAGGGTTTAGGTAAAAGGATGTTGTAGGGTACCGGGGGTATAGTCTTGTCTTCACTCACCATAGGTTTGTCAACCTGGGGAAGATTCGAATCCTCAAAATCATTGCGAGCAAGGAAATCGTTCCAACAGTCTCCGTGTAACCCCAAATGACAAACAACAATCATTTTAACCAGCCCATAGTGAAAGAGGTTGCTATCAGCCTAGTTCCTTTTGTATTTCTTAGAAATTTTAAACAGGCTTCTATGCAGATAATAGGGCATATTGAGCTGATAACCCATAAAAACCATAAGAAAACAAAGGTGGTGTAAGAAAACAAAACCATACCGACCTTCGCATGTGATAAATTGTTTGATAATCATCAATAAATCGTGCCAACGTTGTTTCAGCATGGTCACAGGCAAACCTTTGTCACAAGAGCTAACCTTATGCGACTGGAAGAGTAGTGTCGAAGGGACCTCTTCCACTTTGCAATTCTTGGACCATTGTTGTCCAGTGACAGGCAAATTCGTAGCAAGACTAATAAACTGCTCGTCAATCTGCAATTGAACATCGCCGACCTTGGCTTGACAGCCATCAAAGGTCATGGTGAATTTCCTAGCAACGCAGAGGTTAAAACCATCAAAATTTTGTATGAACGGGAGCCACCCATTGTCCTCGAGGTCACTACGGGCACTGTCGAACATCAACAGAGCCTGGCTACCATTAGGTTCATCCCTCACGACTGGAGCCATGGTGCGAGCATAGGGTAAGGGTTTGGGTTGAATTCCCCAATACACAGGAGCAGAGTCATCCGGTTTAACCACTATGAACGATCAAAGGGGAAGCATTAATGTGCGCATGCGAGGGTGGTGGAATTATTCACCGCCATGTGTAATAGTAATGGCAGAGTACAACCGCCAATTAATTCTCTGTTCAATCAATCATACCACAAAACCATATCATTCGTATAACCAAAGAATCAAATGATGAATAATATGCCAACGCGCCATTAACCATAGATTTTCAAACCATTGTCATTCAACGTGGAATCAAACCCAAATGTTAAATATGCGCCATCGTATAAGTGTGCAATCAAAGTTTGTAAAACACTGTGACAATCGATTTCATGAAATTGACAAGCCAAGAGCTATATAAATTTTAACATAAGGATCACATTATATATAAAAATAATTCATGACCTTTATGCAATTCATAGAATCAAGTATAAACCCATATGCTCAATGCCTCATAAGTTTAATAAAATCATGTTGTGCAATCAAAGTAAGAACGTCCAAATGGGTATAGTTCGAAAATCCTTTCAGCCACATAACGATAAACCAAAGGTAAGTGCCATTCAAAATATCAATAAAAAGACCATGACAGTTCAAATAATGATGGAGGAGTTTTCACGCTTATAGTCGTGAAAACTAAATGGAGACCAATTTGCAAGTGTCGCAAGAAATAAAAATATCGTCGATTTGCAAAATGCGACGACAATTTGAAGTTCAGAAGACATAGGTGTAGGCAGCTTATAGGGCAATAAAAAAAATGAATTGGCTACCAACAATGGAAACACACTGGTAGAAGCAGTTATCTCGATCAAAAGAAATAAATTTAGATTAGGACAGCAAAGAAAATTTCAACTCAAAGACAACAACCAGAAAATCGTACAAACATCATCATTTACCATCTTTTCCAGTGATGTTTTAAAAGATGAAACTAATAACAGTCTTAAGATCAGTGAGTCACGATTTTAATGATAAAATCTTCAATACTGTTGGCATGGCCACTGCTACCAGTAGGCGTCCATAGCCTCAACAGAATTGCCATTTAACCCACTCTGAAATCTGTATCCTGTCAAGAAGTTCTAGATCAGAATAAAGGACATTAAAGAGGTTTCTTATATTTTTTCACAAATTTTCATGTACCTGACATTGCTTCGCTACCAATAGGCCTATTCAGTACCCCGACGAAGTTGTCTTGGTGTCATGCATGCATTTACCCGCTGCCAGCGGACCTATTCAGTATCCTGGTGGGTTTACAAACACTTCTCACAACTCTTATTAATATTTTTACTTTGTTTTTCACTGTAGATATATAGCTGAGCGGGGTGACGCTGATAATCTTGATATTTTAACATATTTTTCAAACCTCATCAGAATTTTTTAACATTGTCCTTTATTCAGCTCCAGAAATGTTTTATTTACAAAAACAACTTCCTATGACAGGGAGACATCTTTTGAGTCATTCCTTTATGGAAAAGGGACAGCGTAAAAAGATAATAGATGATCATGACAAACTTTGCTCAGAGATTGAAATTAGTAACTTCTTTCAAACAACAAAATTTTT
>JASDQU010243054.1:95423-113452 GCA_032191745.1 Picea mariana
AATTATTATTACACTAACTCTAATAATTATCCATCTAACTACTAGTTATACTACAACTTATTCACAAATATACAATATCTACAAGTTGCAGATTTGAATAAAACCTGTAAAACTCATTTGTTTTCTGCCCTAAGACAGCTAGAGATATTTTTTGATTTAATGATTTTATGAATAAGAAACAAAACTTACTGAAATTAAACGATCTAATATATTTATTGAAATTAAACAATCTAATATACTAATTCTACCTATAAATCTAACTAAGATTATATCTGAACTAAACTACTAATAAAAACAGTAAACAAACAAATGACTAACTGACTTGGAAACGCTTCCAATTCACCTTGTGTATGATGAATTTGAAGCTGGTCGGAGGAAGGAAACTCGCACCGGTTAGTCCACAAGCTTCTCATAAATGATAAGTTGCGCTGCTCTTTGAGTTGTTTACAGGACAAACAAGACATAAAAAATCATAACAATTTTATGACTTATAAATCTCTGCAATAAGGGAAACCTGTTATGCAAAAACTTATACTTTATAATTCAACTCATGAAGAAGAGAAATCTATGATTCACAAACTGAATTAAGCAATTGCTATGTTTTTTAAATACTTAGAAGAAATCAGATATGGATTACAGTGATTAGATTATATCATTTGCACATGATTAAGATAGCTAAAGTAGTCATTAACCAGATACAAATTGATATACACAACATGAAACAAAATATTGATATAATGAGAAGCTAAAGCTGTAACAAAACACCAAATTCTGTCTCAGTCTGTATTAAAATTCCATATCCTTGTTCTCCCCTGAATGAGGATGTCCATTATTACAAAAATAATAAGTATATATAAGTCTCTCCATAGGGTAAAACCTCCATGTGGATAATATCAAACTGTTTTACATAATCTGGGAGATATTCCCAAAATCAACTAAACTAGGAAACTAAAATGACATAAGAATATTTCAAATATCCCCTAACTGCTCATCAAATCCACTGCAATTTCGAATTCATCTGCAATAGACCAAAAATATCAAGTTAGAAAGATATTTTATTAAAAAAACAATAAAAATCTAATCTTACAGACTTAGCTACAGAATCTTCTGATTCTGTAGCTAGTCTAAAATAGCATATAGGATCAGAAAAGAAATCAAATCAAATCTTTATTTTAAAAGAATCAAATCCAATAATAGATAATTTAAAATGAATCACTAATGATTCAAATGATTTTATCATTCAATATAAAACATAATCAAAAGTGATTCAGACGAAAACAGGGATAAGAATACTCTGTTTTCTTTTACCATAAAATCGGGTCAAACAGTAACAAGACTGTTCCATATCCAATTAAAATCGAATAGGATCAAAATCCAATAACCAAATAGAGAGAGAAGCATGCCCTGTTTCGATTGCCATCATAGTCGGGTAGACAGAATCGAAACCAAAATAGTTTTACAAATCGTTTCGCATCTAATTCGAAAGTAGTGCAATCAAGCAAATCATATGCAACGTTGTGTTTTTTCCAAAGCAGGAGATACGATCAAATCAAAATAGAATTGTTTTACAATTGTTATAACTGTTATGACATCAAACGGTTCACACCACAGGTGGATTAATTCAGACAGATACGAGAATCAATTCATACAAAATCATATCCAGATTGATTCGGCTTTGACCACAATCACGATTGAATTGACATAAGTGATAATTGGTAAAATGTGCATATAAGATCGATTAGATTTGAACGAAATCATTAATTCCAAACAAATCGCAACTGGGTTTAATATAGAAACCAATCATGAATTTAATCTTGTTTCACAAATCCAATTGAAACAGAATATCCATCGTAAATACGAATCCAACTGATAACAAGGTCGATCTAACAGTAAACCAATACGAATTAACCGGATGGGTTTTTCACATAACTGTTACGAATTGTTTTGGATGTATTTTAATAGGATCATATTGAGAATAATCCAAATTGTATTTCTGTAGATCGAAGGTCATATGGAACATAAAACCGTAACAATTAACCATATCACAATTGTTGCCAATCATAACTTATATATTATAACGAAATCAAAACGACATACGATTGTGTTCAAAATTGAATATGGGAAAAAGCTTGTGCTTAGAATAGATAGAAATGACTTCAATTGACAACAGAGCATCCAATTTAAGCTAAATTAAATCAATCAAATCCATACCAAGATCCGACAAATCAAAGGAAATCCAATCGGGGCTAAACAGGGAAAACGAAATTCGATTAATCAAAACAAAACTATGTACATAATGCATAAAGTGTGACAGAGCAAATCCACACTGTAATCAAAGCTATTCAAAGAATTTGAATTCGTTATATAAACAAGTGATAGAACATACCAGTGAGGCTGCTCAAACTATGCCAACTTTGAATTCACGACCGTTGTAGCTGACTCCACATTTTTAAACAAAATAGAGCCTGTCGTCCTCTGTTTCTTATCAGTGGCTTGCAATTCAACCTTTTGACTGGTAAGCCGTGCAACCTGGTCCTCCAAAGAGTGAATTCTCGACTGTATCATAGGCACATCAAGATAATATCTTTCTAACCACGAACTACATTGATCACAGGATGGCACTATAGGTTGAGGCATAGCAGAAGAGGGTTTGGATGAATGTCCGAGGGTTTCACAAGGCAGCTTAATGCCTGGGTAGTTAGGGTCATTTTGTAGGCAAGGTGGTAGGTTTGACACGAATTCATATGAGGGATCGACACACAGACCTTCCGAATAGGGGTATTCACTAGCCAAAAAATGCTCCACTTCTGAGTCAGAGTCTTCACTCAACACGATAGGGTTAGGATTGACAGGAGGTTTCGGCTTGTTCCTTGCCATTCGAGAGATTAAATGGGCATTATTTTTACCTTTGGTGTTTGCAGTAGGTTTGGCTTTAGGCTTCTTTCCCACAGGCTTAACAGTCTCGAAATCCTTGGTCATAGAGTGGGGTAGGTTGATAGGTGAGTCGGGCAAGGGTTTAGGTAAAAGGATGTTGTAGGGTATTGGGGGTACAGTCTTGTCTTCGCTCACCACAGGTTTGTCAACCTGGGGAGGATTCGAATCCTCAAAATCATTGCGAGCAAGGAAATCGTTCCAACAGTCTCCATGTAACCCCAAATGACAAACAACAATCATTTTAACCAGCCCATAGTGAAAGAGGCTGCTATCAGCCTGGTTCATTTTGTATTTCTTAGACATTTTAAACAGGCTTCTATGCAGATAATAGGGCATATTGAGCTGATAACCCATAAAAACCATAAGCAAACGAAGGCGGTGTAAGAAAACAAAACCATACTGACCTTCACAGGTGATAAATTGTTTGATAATCATCAATAAATCATGCCAACGCTGTTTCAGCATGGTCATGGGTAAACCTTTGTCACAGGAGCTAACCTTACGCGACTGGAAGAGCAGTGTCTAAGGCACCTCTTCCACTTTGAAATTCTTGGACCATCGTTGTCCAGTGATAGGCAAACCCATGGAAAGACTGATAAACTGCTTGTCAATCTACAATTGAACATCATCGACCTTGGCTCGACGGCCATCAAAGGTCATGGCGAATTTCCTAGCAACGCAGAGGTTAAAACCATCAAAATTTTGTATGAACGGGAGCCACCCATTGTCCTCGAGGTCACTACAGGCACTGTTGAACATCAACAGAGCCTGGCTACCATTAGGTTCAGCCCTCACGACTGGAGCCATGGTGCGAGCACATGGTAAGGGTTTGGGTTGAATTCCCCAATACACAGGAGCAGAGTCATTCAGTTTAACCGCTATGAACGATCAAAGGGGAAGCATTAATGGGCGCATGCGAGGGTGGTGGGATTATTCACCGCCATGCATAATAGTAATGGCAGAGTACAACCGCCAATTAATCCTCTGTTCAATCAATCATAACACAAAACCATATCATTCGTATAACCAAAGAATCAAACGATGAGTAATATGCCAACGCACCATTAACCATAGATTTTCAAACCATTGTCATTCAACGTGGAACCAAACCCAAATGTTAAATATGCGCCATCGTATAAGTGTGCAATCAAAGTTTTTAAAACATTGTGACAATCGATTTCATGAAATTGACAAGCCAAGAGCTATATAAATTTTAACATAAGGATCACATTATATATAAAAATAATTCATGACCTTTATGCAATTCATAGAATCAAGTATAAACCCATATGCTCAATGCCTCATAAGTTTAATAAAATCAAGTTGTGCAATCAAAGTAAGAACATCCAAATGTGTATATTTCGAAAATCCTTTCAGCCACATAATGATAAACCAAAGGTAAGTGCCATTCAAAATATCAATAAAAAGACCATGACAATTCAAATAATGATGGAGGATTTTTCACGCTTACAGTCATGAAAACTAAATGGAGACCAATTTGCAAGTGTCACAAGAAATGAAAATATCATCTATTTGCAAAATGTGACGACAATTTGAAGTTCAGAAGACATAGGTGTAGGCAGCTTATAGGGCAATAAAAAAAATGAATTGGCTGCCAACAGGATTGTAGGGATTAGAAAGATCCCTCTTAATCCCAACTTCCTTGCAATATTATTTGAATTCCTCTAAAGTGAATTCTCCTCCATTATCTGATCACAAGGTCTTTATCTTCCACTCTGTCAGGTTTTCTACCAATTCCTTAAATTATTTGAATTTTAAAAACACTTCATTATTTTCCTTCAACAAATAGATCCAAGTTTTATGTAAGTAATCATCAATAAAAGACACATAATATACATACCCTCTTAGTGAAGTTGTTGGCATTGGTCCACACACATCTGAGTGCATGATGTCGAATACTCTTTTGGCTCTTCTATCGTTGTTGGGAAAGGAGTGCTTCACATTCTTTCCTTGTGCGCAACCTTTGCAAACGTCATCCAGTTTTTCTTGGATCTCTGGTAGTCCCATCACCATCTTTCTCAAACTTGGTAGGGCCTTTTAATGTATGTGAGAAAATACCCTATGAGATAATTCACTGAGATTCATAGTGTCGTGAATTAATGTTGATTCTAATCACCCTTTTAATTTGTAGAGTCCTCCCTCTTGAGCTCCAATCACCACAACATCATCAAAAGCATTCCCTCTAGGTGACATAAGAACTTGTCCATCAACAAATGTAACTCTGTAACCATTTTCATCCAACGCTAAAATTGAGAGAAGGTTCTTCTTCAATCCAGGAACATAGATAACTTCCTTCATCTTCATTGGCTTTCATGAGTCCAACTTGTAGGAATATTCTCCTACTCCTTTGATCATATACTAATAGTCATCTCCCAATTTCACCTTATGCGGTGAATCCTTATGAGTAAGGTTAGACAAGGAGTCTTTATAACCTTTCATGTGCTTGGAAGCACCATTGTCCACCATCCAAATTCCATGAGTGACAGTTCTTGTAAGGGATGAGATAAGAACATACTCCTTATCACTTGATTCATCTTCCTTTGCAACCTTCTTGGGTGGCTCATCATCTTCAGTTGTATGAAAATGATTCCTTTTACCTCCTTTATTTTTCCTTGGTCTCTGAATGAGGGAACAATTCCCAACAGTGTGTCCCATTTCTGACAACAAAAACATGAGGTATTTGGGTTATTTCTTCATCCCTTCTGAAACTTCTTGGGTGAAGAGGGTTCTTTCTTACTCTTTCCTTTCCTAGTGTGGGAGGCTAGGGCTTGATCATCATCTGTCATATTCTCTTCTCTTGTTTTCGTCCTTGCTTCTTCTTAGTTGAAATCTTCCTATAGCCTATTGAAATTGGGTAGCTTCCTTATTGAGCATATCCTTTGAATAAATGCATCCCATGACCTTGGGAGGCCATTCAAGGTGGACATCGCCATTTATTCTCCATTCACTATATCACCAATGGATTCTATCTGATCCTTGATATGGTTCACTCTGGAGAAGTAAGAGTGGATGATTTCTGAATTCTGCATACTCACATTCTTTAATTGAGTTCTCAAGTTCATTCTCCGGTTGATGTTGTTTCCTTCAAACAATTGTGTTAAGGAATCAATAATTTATTTTGGAGTGGATAATGAATATATGTGATGAATAATATGGTCCTTAATGGAGTTTGCAATAATCCTCTTTGCTTTGACCATATCCTTCTTATGCTTTTCTTTAGCCTCATATCCCTATGGTTCTCAAACCTCTTCTTTAATTAACTTCTATATATCATGTTCTTCTAGTAGGATGGATACTCTATACCTCTGGGCTATGAAGTTGTCAACTCCCACCAACTTCTCATCAATATTGGTTTCGGTAGTCATCCTGCCCCTAAATCACAAATTCTAGATTATGAACATCCGATCCAAGGAAAATATGTGCTCCACTAGGGTGCACTTTCTAGTGGTCTTGTCTTGTCTGACAAACAATCCTATCAAGAAAAAAGGATTATTTTGTCTTCTAGATCTGTGAACGGTCTTCTATTCATGCCTTCTTTGATACCATGTTATAATTTTAGAAGTTATAGTTATCTTCTTTAACATTCATTAAAAATTGCATGTTATAGGATCACTAAAAGATAAACAATCACAAAATACAATATATATCCTAGGAAACCCTCATGGGGAAGAAAACCCAACAACCAACTATTTAGTATAGATTCCTTCAACCAGTACAATGTCACGTTATAGCTCTCCACAAATAGACCAAGACCAAGGAACCAAGACCTCCTGTGCTAGACCTTCCTTGCTATGCTCCAAATACACAAGAGAAGGAGAGTTGTGTGTGTGTACAAATGAGAGGAACTTGATCTCTATTTATACACATAATTGACTCACGAAAAGACGCAACCCTCAAAGGGATTTTTTGACTTACAGTAAGGATAGAAATAAAATAATAATTTCTTTTGAGATGATTTATACAATAATATTACTATAACCTTCTTGAGATTTGACCAATACAAATACAAAATAATATCTTCCATAGTTACATCAAAATATCAATAGTTGCAAACCCCAAGGAAGCCCAAGCTAGGCTTTTTCTTACAAATATGTCCACCAACTAGGTCCTGCAAATACAATGAATGTGCCCTCTAAAGATCTCAAGTCAAATGTATCATGATAAGTAAATAAAATCAATAAAAGATCCATCTAAGAATGTACATACAAACCACCTCATCAAAATAAAAAAGTGCTCAAAGACCTATGCAATTTTCCAAGTTTAAGTGTGGGAGGGTTGACAAAGCGACCTATTGGGTGAACCATACCTCACGTTTAGGACTGTTTCCCGAGTGGACCTGTATCTAAGTCATGTGGATGAAGTGAGGTGGATGGGGGAAATAATTTTTGGCATGGAGTTCATGACATACAAGGGATCATAGTGTCTCATTTATGGGTGACTTTATAGAGGGTTTGTTGCACCTTCGTTTTCAATGCAACCTTTTTCCAAGCCGATTTATTGCCTTTTGTTGTTTTTTAAGATGTTTCCAAGTTGAAGCCAAGGTGGGGCTTCTACCTAATCATGAAAAAATGTTACCACCTTGACTCTACCTTGGTCACATAATGCTTCCCCAAGTAGAAGTCATGTGTGGGGCTTCTACCTAAGCATGAAAAACAATGCACACACATGCTCTACCTTGGTTGGCATTTTGTATTAATTATTTTTCATGGGTCCAATCAATTTCTTATAAGAGACATTTCATTTTCCTAGGGATCCATGGGAGAGAATATAGAAGGTTCATGATTGGATTTTATCTTTTACCAGCTACAAGCCTATAGGCCTTCAACCCCTTCTTCCCATGAAATGAGGGACAAACCCTTCTTGGGTCAGTACACCCGAAAATCCCAAAGGTAAGGGGATGAGGGGATGAAGTGTGGAAAGTGAAAAGTATGGTCGGGAATGGCACAATGACTTGTCAAGAGGACCTCCCAGTAGAAAAAATATCCCCAAGGGTAACCCACTTACTAGGGCGCAATATCAACCACCAAAGCAAAACAGGGCAAAGATCATCATTTCCAAGAAAACGTTACATAATCAAAAGAAGTTTAAAATGAAACAAAATAAAATGTCTCAAATATTGAAATGACACTTACCATAACACCTGAATTGTACCTCATGGAGAAAGACCCAATGTCTTCTGGAAGCTAATTGATATGGTGGATACCATCACGATGATCCCAAAATGGTGGTGGTGAAGTGGGTCTGTATATGTGCAAGTGGACATTGTTGGCCAAGTTGTCTCTCATTACTCCATCTCGACAACCTAAGGGCCTCAAGACAACATCTCCTTATTTATCCATAAGAGTTGGCGATAACATCTAGATCCTACTTACGGACATGTTCTCGTCATAGAGTGCATGAGAACCACAACATCTTCTGGTGGACTTGTTCCTACAATGAAACATAAAAATGTAAAATACAGAGTGGTTCTATCACCTTTTGTCCATATATATCAAAATCCAAAAATTAAAAAAAAGAAACAACTAATCTAGAAAAGAAAATTTTTCATTTTAAAAAAAAAAATCTAAACTAAACATGTAATATGATGAAAGCAATATGCAAGTATAGAAAAATGAAAATAAAAAATGAAATGCAACTAAACTACGATGACCAATCAATATGTGAATGAAATAAATTATGATGACCTACCTACTTACCTGGGGCTTTGGGGACCTGAAGATCAGGTGATAGGTGATGTCAAGTGAAGTCATACAACTAGTGCAACCTGTTACAAGGGAAAAACTCTCTATGGCCAAGGGTAAACCACAACAGATAGGTATGACTGTAAAAATCAACTCAATTCCAACATGTGCTATATAAACTAATGTGCAATACGAGGAAGAAGCATACCTCAATCCAATCATTTGATGTCGTTCCACCGTTGAGAACTTTCACCCAAAGCTTTACACTTGCAAGAAGTTCTCAACAAACAAGCGGTGCAAGTATATAGTGACAGTGTATAAAATGAGTTAGCACATCAGATAGCACAATCCATTATTAAACATTACAAACATGACCATGGATAATAATCATATATTTTCAATATACCGATAGGAAGGGAAAGGAGTATTTCTATTAATAATTGATCAACAGAAGTATCAACATTACAGACTTCCGTGTCGACACAGTTCGAAACCAAGAAACCAAGTTCCTTCCAACTGGGTCTCCACCACTTCAATCCTCCACCAAAGGCAAGCTCATAGAAAAGAGATAATGAGATCCCCTTGACAATAAGGGAAGAGCTTGGGGGATGAACACTATGTTCAAACTTGAGGAAAAAAGGGATGCAGACTCAATATGAAGTAATTTCTCCAGAGTAACTTTGCTCTCAAAGTTGAATGCTTTCTCTCTCTTTTTCCATAGATTGAAATTGTTCTCTTATAGCCTACAGAATGCAACTGAAGGGCCGAGTCAGAATGTTCCCAGTATATGGAAGGCCAAAGATTAGAGATCTTATGTCGTGACATGGAAGCCCAACCTCATTTTGTATTTTTTGGCACAAATCCCAATATACACGATCTGTAGTGGAGCATCAAGTGTATACGCATCTTGCAAAGCAGTTAGGGAGCATATATGTGGAAAATATATATATTTTTGGCTTTAGATTTATCAAAAAGGGGTTGATAAGTCTACATAGGGAAATGGAAAAAGGCCCTCTATGCAAGATAGCAATGGTGAGGCAAATCTTGCTATAACAGATGCCCCCTAAACTATGAGATCAGAGGAGTATCTGCGATATTGGTTGAAATACATTATAAATAACCCAAAAGTGGAGTGGTAGAGAACTAGTTGGACGAACTCAATTGCTCATTACATTATTTACTGACTTTTCATACATGGCTGCCAAGAATACAATGCAGATCCATGTGGAAAATATACCAACAAGTGTTCATGGCCATGAGTATGCAAGTATAATGTGGTTACATGCCGATAGTTGTCATAGTCACAAACAAGTCCCAGTGAAACCAGTCTTAAAATCAATATGAAGATATTTGTATACCATGGAGTACAATCTAATCTCCCATGATCACTGAAGTCAAATAGGTACTGGTCCGATGAAATGGAAGCAACAACTCAGGAAAGTTGTGTCTACAAAGTGATGTCTTCAAGTCTTCAATACAATCCGCCAATGGTGCAAGTATTCATCATGTGAATAAATGAGTTGAGTTCAAACACAATGAGACATCGTTTGATTACCTGTCATTGAGGTATACCATTAAAAAACGCGGGACAACCTACCAATGATGAAAGTAGGTATCAAGGCACCGAGTACATCTCTACAAATGTGAATAAAAGAGCTGGTGTCAAACATTTGAGAGATCCATTGATCAGGAGACATTGATATATTCCCATATGTCAATGGCGAGAGAGCTTGCCACTAATGATTGCAAACCTCAAGGTACTCATAAAACTCTAAGTCTTGTATCCAGAATACATGAACTGAAGTCGATGGAAAGAGACCCGCTGAAAGGAGAGAATTAAGGAATCTCTCATCAGTGGGCACGAGGAACAAAGTAGGAGATTCATGACTTGGTCGAGATCAGATGAAGAACAAGTTCATGAACCAACAACCCTGTTCATATTTCGTGTGTGCCAAATGCAAGTGGTACACGAAAAAGACCCTCTGAATAGTAGCCAGTGATGAAAATTGTTGACAAAGGCGAGGAAACAACCAATAAGGCTAATGGCATCCAAGACACTGCATGAATCCCAAAGTGTGAATAGATGTCTTGCCGTCGAACACAAGGGAAACCACCCAATCAACAACCCTTGATGAAATGTCGATTGTTGGGTTCAAGGTGACCTACCAATGATGAAAGTAGATCTAGGGTGCATCATAAGACCAAAGTATCATGTGATTCTGAGACAAACTAAGGGTATGGCCAACATGCAAAGCCATGATTTCTGAGGAGTGGCTAACACAAGTTGATAGACTTCCTTTGAACAAGAGCATGAGACATACAATGGACTCTGGTAGCATAGACTTAATGTTTTGACAATTAAATGCAGGAGGCATCCATAATGTTCTCTATAGTGGCTAGAAGATTAACCAGTCGGTAGAGAAAATTATGTAACGAGATCAGGTTCCTAAGGCCATGCTAAACCCAAAATTATGATGACGAAGGGACTTACTAATTTTGTGCTATGTTCAAAGGCAACATGAATGCTACCAATTACAATATCGTACAACCTTCCCACCCATATATTTTTTTTTTTTCATAACAAGTGAATGCTATGATACAGAGGAGGGAACGAGTGTCGCAAGTAAGAAAAACTAGTTCTAGCAGTGGAACGTACCTATGCTCAATGCAAGGAAATGCATGTGAGAGATGGACACTCAAGGTGATGTTCCCTCCAGGGTATAGGGTGTCAAATTGCAAAGGATATAGACAAGGCTCTACTTGGTTGAGGATGCAAACTGCTTGGGCCGTGGTTTGTAACGTAAGTGAGAACTGGCTAAAGGCTCAATACTGCAAGCAAGGGCATGGGATGCAATCACAATTTAATGCCAAAAAATGTCCTTTTTTATATATTTTAGTCTACTTGGTGTGAAAAAGGCGTAAACTTGTGCCAAATAGACATCTTTTCAAATCCAATTTACGAGTGTGAAGAAGACAAGTTCACTCGGTGATCTTTTCCATTTTTGATAGCGAGTCAGAAAAGAGCTTAACTAAGACTCATGATCTTTCAAATCCAATTTTAACGAGTGTGAAAGGGAAAAATCACTCAGTAATATTTTCAATTTTTAGTAACGAGTCGGAAAAGAGCTTAACTAAGACTCATGTTTGGGAGTTTAATCAACATGTAAATGGGGAGGCCAAGGCTCCTATCCCGACCTTCTGTCGAAATTCAGTATCCTGCGAATAGCTAACAATAGCTTAGGAAAACCCAAGGCTTGCCAAGTCAAGGAGGAGAAGGTGCTAACGGAGGATACAGTCTCTGTGATGGTTCGAATAATGTCTCTTAATGGAAAATACATAGGTGGGGGAATGGGATGTCCCATCAGGTCATCCCAATCAAAAGGAACCTCATCGGGACTTGGAGGGAGAGCATTCGGGGGAAGAATAAATATCTCTTGTTCAGAAGGGGGAGGCCGTGGAATGTTGATGACATGGCTTAAAAGTGTGTCATTCTTTTCAGGGAGAGTAGGGTTGACCAGAGATTGCACCGGTGTGTCCACTTCTTCAATTATAGGTTGAAGATAATGCGTAGTAATGGGGGCAAGAGACGCTTCACCCTTAACAAACGAGGTGAGGTCGGGAGAAGATTGCATCAGTGGAACCACCAAGATGATCAAGGGGGAAGTGGTGTGAAGAGAAACCACAGATGCCTCAAAATTTGAAGGGCTCTTGGGTGAACCCCATGCTTCTGGTATCTCAGTAGTAATTGGACACAAACGAGTAAGGTGACTTCCTTCGCAAGTCCTGCAAAATAATTTAGGCTTCTGTATGAGGCATTTGGGCTTCTCAATGTAACTAGCAGGGTACAAAGAGTCATCTCTTGTATGATGAATAGAAGCGGGAGACGTGACATGGCTATGATTCAGGGAAAAAAGAATGGTTCCCCCAACATAATTGGTAGAGGTTGGGGGCAAGTTGTCAACGTAGTTGGTAGAAGAAGTTAGCCCATCTCCGACATAACTGGAAGAGGTTGGAGATGGAGCACCAGTATGACTAACAGTGACTGGGATGGCGATTGATGGTCTCATTTGAGTCCATTGTTCAGGGAAAGATGGATTTTGAAAAATTGTAAGCCAGGCAAGATCTTGGTGTACTTCTTTCCCTAGACCAGATAGGTGTTGGTTCATGCCAAAATGGTCCGATGAGGGTTGGATGGGCATCATCACTAGGGTATTTGGAGATACCAAGGTTGGATAAGGATTATTCGAGTGAGGATATATGTTGCCCCCTTTTGAAGGGGTTCCATAAAGAGGGTAGCCTGAACCATAAAACTGGTTCTTTCCATATGTAAGACTTGGTGGTAATTGAGGACCTGTCATGGAAAAATTGTTCAAAGGAACTGACATGGTGGATGAAATATACACAGACGGGGGGTAATAAGTGGGATAGGCACCTATATGAGTACTGTCTCTTGAAATAGAATAGCTAGTATTGGATCCGTAGGGAGGAAGGTTCCATCCTCCCACGGGAACACGACTCATATCAAATGAAGAAGTAGTCATCAGAGCCATGGTGCCCCTGGGTCCAATGCTAGGATTCATATATGTGGGATAGGGAGAGGGCTGCACGGGGGAAAGAATATCAATAGAAAAATGGCTAGAGACCCAAGGTGCTGACTGAGAGTTATAGTTCTGCATACCATAAAAACAGTCGGATTTTCCCCCATGAACGTCAGGGGGGGGGGGTAGAAGTAAATGAGGGAGAAAAAGGAACTCCACTATCCATGATAAAAAATACCCAACATGAAATCCTATGGTCAACTAATAATCAAAGAGCATACCAAAAATTCAAACAGCCAATATGCATGCAAATGAGCTAAAGTGGTTGAGTGGCCTCCCTCACTAAAGAAGGTATGCCTCGTCCAAGAAGGACCTAAGACTCCCTGCTAAAGTTTGGAGATAACAAAATCAATTATAAGGGCCCTCGTAGGCTTAACAACCAATTGGTCAGACCCCCCCCCAGAGAGGTAATCCTCCATAAAGGTTGTGTGTTGTCCGACCCCTATCTGACTCAGGATACAAGAAAAATAACCCCTGCAAGTAACCTATGAGAAACCTAAGTCAAGCAACTAATCAACCACTATATAATCGATGCACAGGCGCATAGTCGTAAGTCCAGATCACCGTATGGGAAGGGTAGAAAAGCCTGAAGCCTTGAAAGCACCGCCTCTCACAGAGGTATGGGCACTAGCAAGATCCCCAAATATGAATAAATCCATAGAAATATCTCTGACGCTAGGTGAGTATCTAGGGGTTATCCCTTCAACTAACTTTGAGCGACCTCGTGATTAACTCCAGTGTGAGTGGAGCCTCCTGATATTACCAATTATACAATGGATTTATCAACTCCCTGTCTCAGACACATAAGTTGATTTAATTGCCTTGGAGAAGTTTACTCACAAAATCTTATTCCAAGGCACTAAATCCTAGGCTAGTTTGTGCACCCTAAAAAATAAAATCATGACTAATCAATTTTAGTTTAAAGCGCAAATTTTATTGGCCATGATTTCTCAAAGAGGTATGGAAATGAAACTCATGGTGTTATGACTCTGCATGAAAGTAAAAATAGATATACTGCAAAGCCTAACTTTAACTTTGCAATGAATGATATGATAAATAAAAATAGTGCAATCTTCAATTTCAACTCTGCAACTCATAAGTAAAATGCAATATTTCGCTAAATGTTCTAAGCTAGTGATAAAGGTTCAAAGACAAAAATACCAACCAATGCAAAATGCCTATTTTTTTTGTATTTTCAATGTATTTAAAAATAAAATTCATGGACTGATAAGCGACTTGATATATAACTTCTACTATGTATAAAAGGAATCACTCGAGAATAATGTCAATTGGCTAAGTAGATAGCCCAACTACCAAGGACAAATCAAAAACGAAAAACAAAGAGAAAGATGTCGCCCAAAAATTCAACTCCAAAAAGGTTTCTTGTCATCCCATACAATCTCAATAGGTACCACAGAGACCTAAGAAGGCTCAGTGATCCTCAAAACCTACCCAGCAGTCACTAAACCAAGAAAACAAGCAAGGGAAAAGTGGTATACCCTCATGTTCAAGAGAAAAGGTCATATATATGCCTCTTGTAGTGGGACAGCAAGCGTATACACGTGGTTGTTAGGGAAAAAAGGGTGTATATCTTTTAAAACAAGGCTAGGCAAGGTTAAAAGGCTGAAAACTCAGACCCAGAGTGAACAGACTCTATCCAACTGTGATACGACAAGAAATACAAATGCAAAAGAGAAATGTAAGAAGGAAAAATACTTCAACCCTTAGAAGGAATATCTCTCCCCAGTGGAGTCGCCAATTTTATTACAAGGGAAAAACTCTCTATGGCCAAGGGTAAACCACAACAGATAGGCATGACTGCATAAATCAACTCAATTCCAACATGTGTTATATAAACTAATGTGCAATATGAGGAAGAATCCTACCTTGGTCCAATCGTTTGATGTTGTTCCACTGTTGAGCACTTTGACCCAAATCTTTACACCTGCAAGAAGTTCTCAACAAACAAGTGGTGCAAGTATATAGTGACAATATATAAAATGAGTTAGCACATTAGATAGCACAATCCATTAATAAACATTACAAACATGTCCATGGATAATAATCATATATTTGCAAGATATCAATAGGATGGGAAAGGAGTATTTCTATTAATAATTGATCAACAGAAGTATCAACATTACAGACTTCTGTGTCAGCACGGTTCGAAACCAAGAAACCAAGTTCCTTCCAACTGGGTCTCCACCACTTCAATCCTCCACCAAAGGAAAGCTCATAGAAAAGAGACAATGAGATCCCCTTGACAATAAGGGAAAAGCTTGGGGTATGAACACTGTGTTCAGACTTGAGGAACAAAGGGATGTAGACTCAATATAAAGTAATTTCTCTAGAGTAACTTTGCTCTCAATGTTGAATGTTTTCTCTCTCTTTTTCCATAGCTATAAATTGTGCTCTTATAGCCTCCAGAATGCAACTGAAGGGCCGAGTCGGAACGTTTCCAGTATATGGAAGGCCAAATATTAGAGATCTTCTATCGTGACATGGAAACCCAACCTCATTTTGTATTTTCTGGAAAAAAATCCCGATATACACGAGTTGTAGTGGAGCATCAGGCATATACGCATATTGCAAAGTAGTTACGGAGCGTATATGTGGAAAAATATATATTTTTGGCTCTCGAATTATCAAAAAGGGGTTGATAAGTCTACATAGGGAAATGGACAAAGGCACTCTATGAAAGATAGCAATGGTGAGGAAAATCTTTCTATAACACAACCACCTGTCAATTATTTCATCAAGGTATCCCCATCTATGCTTAATCATTTAATACCACAAAGATAAGTTGAGCACATAATAATCATGAGCATAAATAGACATATAATCAATCATGAAATGAAACCAATGGAGATGGGTGGGAGGGACGAAATCTTTCTGAAAAGAGTAACTGCAATCCTTATCATCCCTGAAATCCTTCCCGAAAGGATAGACACAAGCTTGATCAATCCATCTATGAAGAGGGCTAGACCATATGTAGATGATGGCTCATCTTCATCCCCATTATCATCATTGTTGTTTTTTGAACACTGAGGAGACATGAGAGATCTCAAGATATCCTGATGATTCCTTAGAGAAGAGAAAAAGAGGTAAGAGATTGTCTCATGTCTAGAGAAAGAAACATGTTCTCTCTTACTCTGTGAGTCACTGTAAAAAGCTTCAAGATAAAAATTCTTTCACTTTGTAGGGTGAGATTTTGACTGCTCTAGGATGGCCACGACCTAGTATCCATCAAGATCTAAGCATGAAGGTGGTTGGAAATCTTCATGAGTATGTTGTGATGAATCATCCTAGAACAAATTTGTGATCATATCATTACCAGGATGCCAAGAATTTGAATCATATGTGGATGAATACCAATCCTCTGAAGATGACAATTCAACCCCTTTTGTTTGAAAACTACCTTCAACAACGTAAATGGGATCTTTATCAAAAGTGAAACAAACCACATCCCATATATGCCTCCTGACATGTATAAAATCTTCAATGTGTTGAAAAACCACGTCATAGGGGTCCCCCTCGATATCATGTTCATCAAGCGAGAAAATGGACACCGATATATCATCAAGGTMTTCATCATCRAGATCTTCTTGACAACTTTCTTCATGGATATGATCTTCAAGAACTTCTTCTGYAGGTGGYGGGTGATATTCTTCTTCAAATTCACACTCTTCAGTTGGTGTCTTGTCATCCATTGGAAAACCTTCTCTGTAAAGGGAATCTTTGAGCTCTTGGAGGGTCGTCTATAAATTCTAAGTAGTTGGCCCCCAATACCTGAGAAATTATTCAACAATATTTCTAGAAGATTGGATACTTTTCACATCACACGAGTCTTCAAGCCACTTCCTTTGACTCAAGTCCAGAGAAGATACAAAAATGTTCATTAGCACATCCACATGCATTACATTTATACTTGAATCATACCTCATATAGTTCACAACATGGGTGACTGCTAGAGTTGGGTCACCATCGAATTTGAGGCAATTTTCCATCCACCCTGCAGGGAAAAGGTTCGGTTATCAAGAGATATTTTGAACATCGAGAGAAGGGTATACCTTGTGGAAGGCCCATGGTAAATATCGTGATGCCATGGTTCCATTATCCGGGATGTTGCTTCAATTTAGTTTTCAAATGAACTAAATGTTCATAAAAAAATGGAGGGAAGCAAAAGGGAACTTTCCACAAGTGGAGTTTCTAGATTAGCTTCAAGAAGAGCTCATCAAAGGTGGAAGGGGAACCTCCTTCAAGTGGAGTTTCCAGGATATCTAGGGGTAAAGGATTTGGGATGGTAGCTTTCCAAAGTGTCTATAGGGCATGAAAGAGGATTCAAAATCCTCCCTAACAATGACACCAAAATTTTATCGTGAAAACTATAGGTTGGGAAAATCTCGAACCAATCCATTGGATGGAGACAACAGTGGGAGATTTTACCCACTGTCACCTTAGATAAAACCTCTCCTCTCTTTAGTGAAGGATAAATACAACACAAGGGGGAAATCCTAGGTGACCCTAGGGGGAAATGAGATGGAAAGTGATACTTGTGAAGAGATTCCCCTATAGATCAAGTTTCTAAGTGGAGAGTGGCTTAACAATGAACTTTAGAGGTGGTTTATTGTAATGAACCAAATGCTCAAAATATCATAAATTAACATAAGTACACACCATGTATAGAATTTCAACGTGGAGCACAACTCCAAGATAGATAAGTTACACAATAAATCCTTAAAGAATATGGGAACCCTCTCCAAATAACCAAATACCATTCATACTTCATAATTCC
>JASDQU010243055.1:99558-110563 GCA_032191745.1 Picea mariana
TTTATAAGAAAACACTATCCCCAATTGGAGCCTAATGTTGTAACATGGATCAACACTGCCAAAATTTTTAACTTTTTGCTTCAATTTTTGCAAAATCCACCAATTTCTCCCCACCTCAAACCTTCAAACATGTTCATGATATTGGTTGATGATGCTGGGGAATTTTGGTTGCAATAAATTACTTTTCTTAGAATGATGTTACACTTGTAGACTTTGTGATGACATATTTTCTCTTCATTGTTGGTGTTTCCCTTGAAATTGTGTATAAAACACTGTCTAATAAGGTTGTTTCTACTCAAAAGTGATTTTAAAGGCACATTGATCCAGGTGGATAATGGTGGCCACCCACCTATTCCAACTGGCTCCTCTTGACAGTTTTTAGTTCAACATGTTCCTTTGTAATTCTTTGTAATTGTGGGTTCTACACTTCTTGGGATGTATGAATCCCTACACATATTCCAGTTGGTCGTCCATCTAATCCAACTGGATTATTTTGGAGGTTTTCATGTCAGTACGTCTTTCTGTGCTTCCAGGGTAGTTTTGGGGACCTAAACTGTGTTTTTTTGGCTTTCCACAGTCAAACTGTAGACATAGTTAGAGTTTGATAGTATAATGTGTAGTTCTCAAAAATACCTTTCCAATAGGCTATCACGTGCCTAAACGAAGGTCATATGAAAAAGTTACGACCCCGGGAAGTTGAGGTACCAACTTACCCATCGGGACCCACATAACTTTTGGCGTTTCATCTCCTAGTGTAAGGTTTTTGGATGTATAGGGTTTTGGAATTCATGAGTAATGTTAGAAAGGCCTCTCAATCCTCATTGTAATCATTATACTCATACGGATGCACGTAGAAACCACATCGCTTCTTAGAGATATCTACCACCATTCGAGCAAGTTGTTTTAAGTTCTATAGTTTTACAGTTTCAACCTATTTTATTTATTCAATAGAAGTTATTGTTCATTGGATATCTGTTGTTTTTCTTTATATCTCTGTGTTATTGTATTCAGTATGTTATTCATTTCCTTCCTCTCATAAATCCAGATAAGTGGTATCAGAGAGGTCTACTCTTCATTTATTTTTATTCATGCATGTCCCTGACAAGATTTGGGTACAAGAAGTTGGGACTTGAACTAGTCGAGCCTTTGCAATATCAGTCGTGGAAATCCCAAAAATAATCCATGGGGGAAAAAAATAAAGATGATGGAGCAGGATATCCTTTTAAAATGTTGCTCGAGGAAGCCCTTCCATGAAAAAGGAACAAAATGATGGAAAACTTTGCACAAATCCCTTGGTGGCTACCCAAAGGAGACACATCTTCATCAAGCGACCGTGCAACCCCATTCAAGGTACAAGTAAATTTTGATATTCCATTATTTGAATGATTGATAGATGTAGATGTTGTAGATAAATGGTTGAATCTACTCGAAGGATATTTTTCAGTCCACAATTTTTTTGACAGGGAAAAGATTACTTTTGCACTCCTCAAGGTCGTCTCCCATGTTAAGGACTCGTGGGATTCTTACTCTGAGCAAAGGGTCATAGAGTAATTTACAATATTTGTGGTATCCCCCATATGGGATTCCTTCAGGGATTCCATTAAAGAACAATACTACCATGTTGGAAGCTACGAGGACTAGTACACAAGATGGACCACACTGCGTTAGAAAAGGGGCCATAAAGTACCAGATTTCACAAATATTTTCCATACCTTGTGCACCAAATTGGTTATCAAAGACTCTGAATGAAATTTGGTGCTCAAATACCGTGGTTGTATTCATAGATACATTCAAACATAAATGGGTTGTCTAGACATCACATTATTAGGAGCGTCTTATAGATATGTTGTCAAGATCGAGTAGAAATTTAAGCAGAAGAGGCAAGAGTTTCTATATGCAAACTCCTCATAACCTAAGCATAGCAAAGGTGGCCCCAACCCAAAAAACAAGGGATAGAGAAAAAATGGCCACTCTCAGGACAACTAGTCCAAGTTGCAACACAAGAAGGATAATGAGAAGTTGAAGAAGGACACGTGAAAATGGTGTGAGTACCATAAAATCCCTTGGTAAAACACCGAATAATGCCACTCCAAGCAGTCACTAGTGGCCGAGATGAAATATTCTGAGTTAGAGGAAGATTTTGACTCCGAATCAAATCCAAAAGGAGAGAAGCAGATTATCGATGTCAAACCCAGTGCCACTATCTCTACCACTAAAGTCTAGCAGAGTGAACCATAAGAACCAGAGGAAGAGGAATGCCTGTTTCAATAACATATTTGGGTAAAGGGGGATCCAATTCATTTCATTGTCGATAGCGACAGTCAATATAAAATAATCTCAACAGAGATTGTCAAGCGGCTAGACCTGCTGACGACACCACACCTATAGCCCTACACCATCGGCTGGCTTATCCAAGGAAGAGATCTCCAAGTCAACCAACAATGTCGCCTGCCCTACAACCTCAAGCCCTTGAAAGACAAGGTATTGTGTGATATTTATCCCCTTGAAGTTTGCGATTTTCTTTTAGGACAACCATATTTGTGGAAGCGACATGTTGTGTATGAGTCTAGAACCCACAGTGTTATTATTAATTTGGGTAGACAATTGTACAGGATACCAGAGGTAGTGCCACATATCGCTATTTGTTTAATCTATGCTAATCAATGCAGTAAGGTCATTTCACATACTGGGAAGTTCATCTTCTTTATGATCCATGGTCATAGTAAGAAGAAGGCCACCACCACATTCGTGGCCTCTACACAGAGCCTCTCTTTGAAAAAACAAGTGGACGGGATCATGGGAGAGTACATAGAAATATTCTCCTCACCCACTGGGGTACCAACACACTGCCAAGTCAAGCATCCAATTGATCTAACCCTCGGTGCACCTATACCTAATGGACTATTCTATTGTCGCTCGCTGATGAAAAATGACAAAATCAAGCGTCATATGCAAGAGATACTTCAAAAGGGGCACATCAGATCCAACTCTTCCCCTTGCAGAAGTCTGATTGTACTAGTGCAGAAGAAAGACAGGACCTATCGGCTCTACATTGATTATATGGCATTAAAAAAAATCACATTCAGGAACCGGCACCCAATTCCCTGAATTGATGACCTTCTTGAACAACTCAAGGGGGGAAATTTCTTCAGGAAGATTGACCTAAAGTCTAGCTACCACCAGGTTCCCATTGAACCAACTAATGTATGGAAGACAAATTTAAATCTAAAGAAGATCTCTTCAAATAAATGGTCATGCCCTTTGGATTAATAAATGCACCAACCACTTTAATGAGGTTGATGGATGATGTACTGAGAACCTTCACCAACTATTTTGTGGTGGTATATTTGGATGACATCCTCATCTTCAACAGAACTTGGGAGGAGCACATGCAACATATTCAACAGGTTTTGAGCACTCTATGATAGCACATGCTATATTCCAACTTGGAAAAATTCTTCTTTGGCATGAACAGGGTCCAATAATTGGGATACATTGTTGATGATCATGGGGTACATGTGGATCCAACTAAGATCCAATTCATCCATGACTGGCCAACCCTGACCACACTAATCAAGCTTTAGACACTCTTGGGACTTGCCATCTTCTACCGATGGTTCTTTTTGGGATTCTCCCATATTGCATGGGACCTCAGCCAAGTGACCAAGAGCGGTGGAAGGGAAAAGTTCGCATGGGGGAAGGCACAAAAATGAGCATTTTATGATATGAAGCATCATTTGTGCTCAGCTTCAATACTCTCCTTACCCGATCTACAACAAATGTTCAAGATTGAGATTGATGCATCTGATTATGCTGTAGGTGTAGTTCTCACTCAACACAGTCATCTAGTAGCATACCATAGTGAGACATTATTAGATATCGTACGAAAATACCCCACCTATGAAAATGAAATGCATTCCATTGTGCAAGCCTATCATCAATGGAAACATTACATTCTGGGAAAGAAGACAATCATCCACACTGATCACAAGCCTATGTAGTTCATACAGACACAAGGGAAGTTGTAGAATGACGGCCATAAAAAATGGTCCACCTACCTACAAGAGTTCCATATCAACATCAAGCATAAGACAAGGAGNATATGGGCATGAGGCATCTGAGTGGCCCCAACTTTATCAACAAGATCCTAACTTTTCCACCACCAATAAGCTCTTGGGTACACGCGTGAATGTCACCTATTTTCACATTCAGAATGGACTGTTATGCCATATGGGCCATATATGTGTTCCTTCAAGCGAGCGTGCAAATATTATTTGGGAGGCTCACTACAGTGGAATGGTAGTACATTTTGGTGTGGAGAAAACTATGGTCATTCTATAGAAACATTTTTATTGGCCAAAACTTTGATAGGACGTCATAAAGTATATCAAATATTACACTGGATGTGCACTTTCCAAGCCAACCATGAAGAAGAAAGGCTTATACACCCCTCTTCCTACTCCCGAGAGGCCTTGGGAATACATATCGATGGATTATATGTTTGGCCTTCTATCCACCAAGAAAGGCAATGATTCTGTATTTGTGGTGGTTGATCGGTTTTCAAAGATGGCCATTCTCACAGCTTTCAAGAAGAGCATCACAGCTACAGATACTTCCAAGATCTTCTTCGAATGAGTGTGGGTCCATTTTGGGATACCGCAGACCATCATCTCCGATTGGGACAACAAGTTCCTCAACACATTTTGGTCGAGTCTTTGGTCATTGTTGGACACCAAGCTCACTAAATCCACTGCCTTCTACCCTCAAACCGATGGCCAAACATAGGTTGTCAATCGAATGACTATACACATCTTGCACATGTATAATTCTAAGAATCCACGTACATGTGATGAGAGTCTTCCCTATGTTCAACACAACTATAATAAGGCTCTACATAGCTCCACCAGCCATATCCCCTTTCAAGTGGGGCTGGGATTCCAACCCTTGGGTCCCATTGATGTTGCACTACCTCTTGCAACAACATAGATAGATTCTTCCCATGTTCAGTCTAAGGCCGACAAAGCCACCAGATTCATTGAGCAGATTCAAAAAATCCACTAACACATCCATGATATTTTGTAGAAAGCCAATGATAAGTACAAGAAATGCCATGATCAACACCGGGTATCGCACAAGTTTCATGTGGGAGACAAGGTTTGGTTACATTTGCAGAAAGAAAACCTTACAGGGCCCCATATAAAGCTTTTCCCACTTCACTATGGGCCTTAAACTATCACCAAGGTTGTGGGTGACAATGCTTTTGAGCTCAACAGTCCCCCCTTACTTGGCTTGCACCCAGTGTTCAATGTGGACCTCCTTCAACCATATTTTCCACCTTTATTGGACACCTTAAAGATCATAGAACAGTTGACACCAACATATCTCAACCTTGACTGCATGGAACATGCATCCACTATTTAGATAATGGACACACGGGTTAATGGAACTCGCCAGCAAAGGATCCAACTTTATTAGGTTGTCAAGGTAGGACAACTCTTGCACCAAGGAAAGTGGCTCACCCAAAGCCAAATTCAACATAAACTTTCTCACTTGACGGGGGAACTCAATGCAATGGAGACCATTTCTTCCTAAGGGGGGAGGACTAATCTAGGTGGATATTGGTGGTCACCCACCTATTACAACTGGATCCTCTTGACAATTTTCAATTCAACACGTTCTTCTATAATTCTTTGTAATTGTGGGTTCTACATTTCTGGGGTTCTCTGAAGCCCCACGCGTCTTCTAGGTGGAGATTGGTGGCCTTCCACCTAATCCAACTGGATTATTTTGGAAGTGTTCATGTCGGTACATCTTTTTGTACTTCCAGGGTCGTTTTGGGGCCCTAAACTGTGTTTTTTTGGCTTTCCATAGTCAAACTATAGACAGAGTCAGAGTTTGATGGCATAATGTGTATTTCTCAAAAAGACCTTTCCAACTAGCTATCACATGCCTAAAATGGAGGTCGTATGCAAAAGTTACAACCCTGGGAAGTTGAGGTACCAACTTACCCATCGAGGCACACATAAATTTTGGTGTTTCATCTCCTAGGGTTAGGTTTTTGGATGTCTAGGATTTTGGCATTCATGAGGAATGTTAAAAATGCCTCTGGAGCCTCATTGTAGTCATTTTTCTTATATGGATGCGCGTAGAAGCCACATCTCTTCTCAAAGATAGCTACCACCATTCGAGCAAGTTGTTTTCAGTTCTGCAGTTTTACAATTTCAGTCTATTTTATTTATTCAATAGAAGTTATTGTTCACTAGATATTTGTTGTTGTTCTATGTATCTCTTTGTTATTTTATTCAGTCTGTTATTCATTTCATTCCGCTCATAAATCCGAATCACACATAAACTATTGATATTAGGATTTTTTTTCAAGGTGGATTGTTTTATCACATCCATAAGATGACTTATGAAGTTAACATATAACAAATACGTTGGCTTGGAATTCAAAGAATATAATTTGGATATCTTCTTGCAACTTCAAGAAATAGTGAAATCGATTATTTCATGTAGTGGGTGGTTACCATTTTATTAATTACAATTTATATGGGATTTCTGTATGGGTTATACATGCCTAATTGGAAATATGAACTGTCCTAGTTTTTCCTTAAATATGGGATCCAAAATATATTTGGTAAAAATTGATGTCAGTGGCCAGTGTATATGTGGACAAAGGAGTGTGTTGGAGGCAAGCCAAAGTGAAAAATCAAGGCGATTTTGGGAAATAAAGCATGCACAAGGAAAGAGACAGCTGGAAGGAAGAACAAAATGCGTGCATGCATGGAAGACCTAATGAAGGTAGGGTTAGGGTTTTAGTAATGCATTGTAAAGGTTGAAGAGCCAGAAAATGTACAAATATAGATACTTGTGTATCATAGAAAAGTTCGAGTAGTTATTGTTTTATAAGGATCAGAATACGATAGAGATAAGTTGTTATTGTAGAAGAGATTTTGTAGCGAACCGCTATGTGATATTTTGTTGTATGATCTATTTTGTATAAGTTGTTGAGATAGAGAGGAAGAAGGAGGGTAGATCTTGAGGGTTAGATTGCAAGCCGAGGAGTCAGGTGCGATCTAGTCCGCCTCATATAGATCTTACCCAACTAAGAAGATTTGTAAGCGAAGGACGCTATAGATGTAGAAATACCATAATAAAAGAGCTAAGAGACAAATCTTTGTGGACGTATCCCAGGAGGGGGTGAACCATGGTAATATCTATGTTATGTGACAATGCATGCATATCTTTATTATCTTCAATAGTTATTATTACGTTTAATGAATGAGTTTTTATATTTCTTGCTTATTCGTCAATGACAGTATATTGTGTACAAGTTATAATAAATTGTTCAATATACAGTTCTCTTATCTCACACTCAATCCTAGACTGTAAACACCTGAGTCTTACAACCACCCATTAAAGCTATCTTGGGTGAGACTACGCAGCACATTATGTGTTTTGTGTTGCCTTCTGGTTTACCAGGAGGGCCGATAGTTTTAGAGGCTTTGTTGGAAACCTGACCAGACATGAACCCTAGGTCAATAAACTCAGACAAAGTAGAAGAAGAAGAACAAATCCAACAAACGATTTCGTTGCCTTTGGTAGGAGGAGGAGAGGATTGAGTAGATGAGATAGGTCGAACAAAAGAAGAGTAAAGAAAAGAAGAAAGAAATGAGCCATTAGAAGGGAATGTTGAGACCATGGAATCCCACAAAATCAGAGATTGAAAGCTGGTTAAGAACAAAAGAGATAGAGTTTGCACAGAAAGACAACAAAAACCCTAGACTAACACCCTGCAAATATCTTGAGAAATACGTGTTTACTGATTTACATGAAGTCTTTTTCTATGATTTTCCACATCTATTGTAGGAGTGGATACTAAGGTTGAAGGATAACCATACAATGAACTGAATTCGACAGTTAGAGTGGACCCCACTACATATTGAGCAGTTACAGTAGGTGAAAAACAATTTACCCTCGCAGTAGACTTTTGGCTTGACAGTATTATGGTAGGCTTTATAATAGAGTTTGCAGTAGACACAACGAAGTCTTACATCGTAGCATAACTAGAGTTTCTACGTGGACCTCGAGGAAGGTACATTCAATCGTTGTATAATTCTATCAAGATATTGTTATACAACAAAGGTGTACTAACAATGGAGTCAGACAACTAAATTTCCCTGCGTGCATGGGGGAAGGGGGGAAGCACTGACAGAAAGAGGAGAAATGGAAGGAGGAAATGATAAGGGTGAGAAGGAGGAACCCTTGGACCCAATTATGCTGGACAACGACCAGATCAAGAAGATCATGGCGACAACTGGAAAAATTAACAGTGAAGTACCCTACCAATACAAGGTGAATACCAAGAAGAGAGTTGTAGCCAAGAGGGAAGGCTTGGTGAGTGATGAGGAAGAGGTAGAGGATCTCTGAGCTATGGAGAAGATTGAGGAAATCATGCATGCAACATATGAGAGGAAGACAAGAAGTCCAAGAATGAGAAGAGAAGGCAACAATCCTATCCATATTAATGTCAGTGTGGAACCCACAAACCCATGTGCGACTAATACACCAATGAGAACACCATTGTTTAGAAAACTGAAGTTCAAAAGCAGTCAGACAGCAAAAATTACATCTACACAAGGAACAACAACTGGAGGAGACAGTTCAGATAGCACTAGTCAAGTATCTACACCACGTGGAGGTAGTAGTTCAACATTCAGAATGGCAGGACACGATCCCACCATCAGGTTACCAGAATTTCAAGGAGAAGCAGCAAAATACCCTGTGAAACACTTGTTCATTTGCGAAAAGATTTGGGAAGAAAAACATATCACTGATGAAGATACCAAACTTGTGCAGTTAGTTATTACGCTAAGAGACCACACACTAGACTGGTACATGAGTCTCGACGCAAACAGTGCTCCGAGGACAACAAGGACACTGAAAGACATTAATAATTTACTGATAAATGAGTTCCAAAAGCCAAGCTTAGAGGATCAATACATGAATGAGATGACAGAAATACGACATAAACCAGGAGAATCTGTATAGGAGAACAACCAAAGATTCAAGCACCTGAAGGGGAAATTGAAATACCTCATGACTGATATGCAACATCGACACTTGTTTGTTAATTCATTTCTCCCACACTTAAAATATCCATTGCGACAATAGTAGTTCCAGATGTAGGCATAGGATCTGCAGGAAGCCTTGCAACTGAAAGAAAATTAGTATCAACAGAAATATCCAGCTATTGAAGAACTAAAGGAGGATTTGAAGAGCTTAACATTCCAACTCAACCAGAATAAGAATAAGGATAAACAAGAAGTTGTTTGGTGTACCACATGCAGGATGGAAGGACACCATAAGAACGAATGTCCAACATTCACATAGTATATGGAAGCAGGAATTCCAAACCCTATTACCCATGGGAGGACCATGGTGTGAAGTCTGTAAGAAACCATGTCATGACCCATGTCACTGCCTGATGATGTAGAAAAACCAGAGAGTCCCAAAGAGTTCATATTGCACCTTTTGCAAGTCAGTGGGCCACGACGAAAAATATTGTAGAACTATGGATTTGATGTGAGAAAGGACATCAAACGCATATAGATTTTTATGAAGGGGCAAGCCGCACCACAGTTTAATCCAATTCCATCTCCATACAACTTGACACAACAACAATATAATACTGTGCAACAACCATACAATAACGCGCAACCATAGTACAACACAACACAACCTCATACCGCGCAGTACAGTCAAGCGCCTCAGTATAAAATGTTGAGAGGAGATAGAGTAGGCTACAGAGGTGGAGGACAAGCAATGTAATATCCCTCGACCGAACCCAATTTCAAATGTAATATAAATATACTTAAGTTGGTGAGTTGTTTTGACCTCATTTGGTAATGCACATCATGTGGCATAGTGCGCGCATGAACTGCACAGTAAAATGATGTAGTATGCACATCGCAGGATACCGCGTGCAATAACTAAGGTGCGTGCAGTATGGAGGACAATGAGCCTCATGTATATGATATGTATTATAGGCTGGTGAGCCAGTTACTATAATCTAGGATGCTTATGTTTTGGTGTTAGGCCGGAATGCCTAGATGTCAAGGGCCAATGTGCCTACTTTGTACACGATTCATGATTAATATAAATACATCGTTGTGTGCAAGCCGACCACGATAAAAGAGATGGGGCACTAAACTTAACCAGTTAGGGAAAGGGAGGGCCAAAAGTCAAGGGAATATTATATTGATATTCCTAAAACGTGAAGTATGGATAATTATTTTATCCTAAGTCCTAAAGTTGGAGACAAGTGGACCAAAGTGACTTCCGATATGACAAGTGTCAAGTTGGGGACATGCATTCATATAATGGGGGACTTAGCGCATTTGGGTGATATTTTCTATGGTGGGAGGGGGGATTTTTCCAAACAGAGATCCTGACCATCATTCTCACCATCACTTTCACGAAGAGTTCACAGTGATTCCTGTACACACTCAGTTATCCAGTCATTGATTCCATGACCATTTTCACTCACGCATTCTGTTATCCTTGAGACAACCATTTCACCATTCCAGGAAACTGTTCCCATACTTCCTTTTGGTTGGTGTACCTGGTTAGCTTGGAGCGGGATTGAAGAAGCGGGTTGTCAGCCCTGTGAGAAGTTCTCTGAGTCAGAGAATTGTTGGGGATTGACTCCTAAAGGTGCTAAAATGCAGCTACAGCGCTCTGAGAATTCTGGTCCGGCCTGTTGTTGAAGCCCTGGAAGGGAAGTGGGGCAGCCGAGGGACTGTTGAGAAGAGAAGGGGCACACTTCCTTGGGTGGGATAGGCATGTGGGGAATGAGAGGTTGTAGGTTGTTAGTTGAGTAAGCAGTTGAGACGGAGTCTTTCTTGTTTTCCCTGAGCCTTAGCCTGGATAGGAGCCCTTTACCCTGGGTGGAGTTCAATCCCAGCTCGGGGGTGACTCATTGTTGAGAGTGATGAACAATGTA
>JASDQU010243055.1:145276-155786 GCA_032191745.1 Picea mariana
TTGTTTAACTTTAAATCTTCCCCAAGAATGTTGTATGTATATGTTCTAGTTGCATGCAGTGAAAAGAGTAAATAGTCGGTAACATAACTCAGTTGATTACTGAGAATGTTACTGACTGGTGTCAGAGCATGAGTGGTTTCTCTGGAGTGGCGCACTCTGGCTTGAGGTTGGCCAGGGGAATGTTACAAGCAAGAGGAGGTTTTGGATGAGGTAGAGGACCAATGGTATGTCACAATTGTAAAAAACCAGGACATTATGCCAGAGAATGTATGCTTCCACCAGCAACTTGTATGTATTGTCACGCATCAGATCACGACACAGAATAATGTCTGAAACTACAAGTAAAGATATAGGAAAAGAGGAACCAGAACAACCAAAATTTTCAATGGATTTCAGTCGAAGCAAGGGATGAAGGACGGAACATCAATATAGTTACTCGTGTAGGAGCTAAAATAGGGGACGACGTTGTTCGACAAGAGACAGCACAAAATCAATGGGTGAAAAAGAACGCCGAACCAAGGAAGCAGTTTGAAGCGCAGAAGGAAAAGGAGATATTTAAGCTAGCCCAACAAGAATTCTAGAAGGAAGATACTGCGACTAATTCAACTACGCAACAAAGTAAGGAAGCACCAGAATATGAAATGTCTCATTTATTGGATCATACCAACGAAATACATTCCATGGGAAAAGTAAGTACAATCAAAGGCTTTTTGCAATCATGTGTAAAAGTATTAAATGATCCATCATCTATGAAAATATTGCAAAACATACTAGAAAATGTAGCATCGAGACAGAAGGAAAACTATAACCAAAAACAATCAATCACCTACACACAAGAAGAAGAACGAGAAGGGAGTTTAGACTGAATGCCAACATTGGATATTTCAATATGGGAGATATCATACTTGATCTAGGATCTGAAGTTAATGTATTACCAAAGAAAACATGGCAATGAGAGAGCCCACATTAGGATATTCACTTGTTCAACCAAAACTGGAAAACCAACACAGAGTCCTACCAATCGGTATATTGAAAGGAGTGATAGTAGACCTAGATGGAGTGTGCACCAAAGAATATTTTGAAGTCATTGAAATAGTGGACGACACAACACCTTACCCAAAATTTCTTGGTCTGGATTGGGAGTTTGACAACCAGGCCATAATCAACCTAAAGAACAGGAAAATGATATTTGAGTCAGGAGAATACAATGTCATTACACCATTGGATCTGTCGGAAGGGGAGAGGTTTGTAGAACCTACTTTCCTAGACTTAGAGAAAATCAACCAATTGTACAGAACAATTGTGCGCGATGATGATTACGTGAACCCAAATTCAGATGGGATACTCAATTGACGGAGCATTACTTCATGTGAAAAATACTCAGATACCAGTTTATATAAATGGAAAAAATGGCTACACAAAGTATCCACGAGAAGATGTGCGTGAATAGATCACGCAGTAATATGGGTCGGAACAGAAATAAGAGAACCACTCAGTTTCCAAGGAGTAAACGATTTGGAAACATTCTTGACATAGTATGAAGACAAAGTCTTAGAGAACCAGAGACTGTTAGCACTTGATCTAGCCCTTAAGGTCACACCTGCAAGATGGTGGGGTGCACACAAAGAGACAATCACATATTGGTACCAATGTAAGCAGTTACTGCGCATAAGGTTCGACGCAGAACAAAAAAAACAAACAAAAAAATAGAAATATGATGGACAAAGGGCACCAATGGAACACTTGGATAAGTGTGGAACACTTGGAGAAGTGTGGAACACTTGGAGAAGTGTAGAACACTGTGGAAAATGACACCCCCAGAGGAATGGCCTCATCATTTTATACACACCCTAGAGGGCATACCAGCAAACTGGTATACAAACCAAGAATTACGCAAAGGAACTACGACCTGGATGACAATGTAACAAAATTTTACAGTCACTTTCTCATTCGAGAATGAGAACCCCAACATAGATGTTGCTCTTAAAAATATAAGAGGAGTGGTATTCATCAAGGAACCAGAAGTAGAACTCATCACAGAAGAACAACAACAAAACAAATGGACAGTTAAGGAACTGTTGTCATGTTACCATGTACAAGAGGAAGCACCAGATGAAGACGATCCACGCGATATTTAGATTGAAGAAGCATGAGGAGAAAGAGATGTGGAAGGTCCACCCATAGATTCAAAAGTCATTTCCACGCCAATCAAAGTAAATAAAGTCAGCATTGGGACAGTGGAGCATCCCAAAATGGCCAACATTGGAGATTACTAGGATGAGCAAACAGTGGAAAGCATAGCAGAGTTATTGTGCAAATACAACGACTTGTTTCCCTCCACATTTACATAGATGAAGGGTATAGTAGGAGAGCTAGGAGAAATGAATATACCACTCAGACCTGAAGTGAGATCAATCAGACATCGACCATATAGATTGAACCCAATAAATAAGCAGAAAGTCGAAGTTGATATCGACAGGATGCTCGAAGTCGGAATCATAGAACCGGTTGAAGAATTAGAGTGGATAAGCCCGATGGTAGTATAGGACAAGAAACAAGGAGGGATAAGGATATGTGTCAACTTGAGGAATTTGAACGATGCATGCCTACATGACCCATTCCCTACACCTTTCATGGACGAAGTGTTAGAAAACGTAGGTGGACACGAAGCTTACTCATTCACTGATAGATTCTCAGGCTACCATCAGATCAAGANCAATGCCAAATATCACTGAACATAAATAAATGCATATTTGGAACACCATTTGGGATACTATTGGGCCATATAGTATGAAAACAAGGTTTACTTGTAGATCCTACAAAAATTGCAGTAATTGTCAACTTACCACCACCAAAACTAGTCCATCAGCTAAGAGCGATGTTGGGACACATAGGATACTACAGGAAGTTTATCAAAGGGTACACGTAGATTACTACACCAATGGAAAAGATTTTAAGAAAGGATACAAATTTTCAGTGGAACAACGAGTGTCAACACAATCTGGATACCCTAAAGGAAAATATGGTCACCGCACCAATATTAGTCTTTTTGGACTGGGAGAAGACATTTCACGTCCATGTAGATGCATCAGCCATAGCACTTGGAGCTATCTTGGTGCAACCAGAAGTGAGGGACTTGGATCACCTGATAGCATTTGCGAGCAGAAAGTTATCAGACTCAGAACATAACTATAACACGATAGAAAGATAAGGCCTAGCTATGTTCTATGCACTGCAAAAGTTCAGGCACTACTTCTTGCGAAAACACTTTAAGATGTTCACAGATCACTCAGCCCTAAAATACCTAGTCAACAAGCCAGCGTTGGGGGGGAGAATTTGTCGATGGTTACTCCTATTCCAAGAATTTGACTTTGAAGTAATCGTCAAACCAAGAAAATTGAACGCAGGACCTGACCACCTATCAAGAGTCACAAATGGAGAAGAACCTACGAATATAGAAGAAAAATTTCCAGATGCACAGTTATTTTTAGTTCAGATCATTGATGAACACTTCGTAGATATCATTCAATACTTGAGTACATGTACTTTGCCGTAGGAATATAACACCGTGCATAAGAAAAACCTGGTATTATGTGTTGTTGACTATCACCTGATTGTAGGACACCTATACAAAATGGGCGTCGATAGCATCTTGTGAAGGTACTTGTTAGAGCATGAAATAACAAGAGTCTTAACAAAATCCCATGAGGGGATAGCAGGAGTACATTACGTAAGTAAAGCTACCGCGAAGAAGGTATTGCATGCAAGACTATGGTGGCCAATGATTCATAGAGACTTGAAGGAGTACTGTCAAAGATGTGATGTTTGTCAAAGGGTAGGCAAACCCAACAGAAGGGACGAGATGTCATTACAACCACAGGTAACACTCCAGGCATTTGATAAGTGGGAAATAGACTTTGTGGGACCAATCAACCCACCAGCAAAAAGCACATGAGCTAGGTACATTATCACCATGACGGAGTACCTAACAAGATGGGCGGAGGCCGAACCAGTGAAGGATTGAAAGGTAGAAACAACAACACACTTCTTATTTGAACAATTAATCACTCGATTTGGATGCCCAAGAGTTTTGATGAGCGACCAAGGCACAAACTTCATAAAGAACTCTATCAACGCTATGACTGAAGAATTTGAATTCCATCATTAGAAGAGGACACCATGTCACCCACAGGAAAATGGCACAGTGGAAACATTCAACAAAATCCTGAAGAATGCACTGAAAGAGATTTGTAACGTCAACAGATACGGCTGGGACCTCAAAGTACTAGAAATATTATGGGCATACAAGACTACATGCAAAAATTTGACAAGGCACATGCCATTCAAGCTGGTCTATGGCCAAGAAGTAGTGGTTCCATTAAAATTTTTAGTACCAAGCTTGCGCGTAGCAGCAATTACACAAATGAAAGAATGAGACACAGTATAGGAGAGACTGAATCAATTAATGACTATGGAACAAGATTGGATCTTTGCAGGATTCCACCAACAAGTTCAGAAAGCAAGGGACAAATCTTGGCATGATAGACACATAAAGAAGAAAACTTTCAAGGAAGGAGATCTAGTACTAGTGTGTGACAACAAATCATTTCAACACCTAGGAAAGCTCATAATGCATTGGTTAGGACCGTATGAGGTAAAATATGTCACAGATGGGGGATTTGTATAGTTGAAAGACTTATCAGGTGCAGAACTCAGAGGGATGATCAATGGGAGACGACTGAAGCTATACAAGGACAGTCAACCACTCACCGCACAATAAAAAAAAAAACTGTAAATACTACTAATAGAGGCGCAATGTGTCGGAAGAAGAAAGAGAATGCACACTTAGGAACACAAAATCAACGAGGAGAAGTACAACGGTCACGTATAAAGGGAAACAAGTAGGAAAAGGAAAGTAGGCAAAAGCAGTACGACAAGGCAGCGGTAGGAGGAATTAAAGGACAGAAAGGATCGATGGGATACCACATTAATCATGCTAACTGGAGGCGGAAAGGTAGAGTAATGGAAAGTATGAAACTGCCAGAGGTGCATTGAACCCATAATTAAGGAAGCATCCTCAACAAGCTTCATGCGAAGCCCATACAACACACGAATGCGAGAGCACATAGTCCATTTGAGAAAAGAGAACTGACAGAGAGAGATAGAGCTTAAGGAGCACAGAGCTGAGTTCATAGAAGTCACAGAGACCAGTCAAACCAAGCAAAAGTTCAAAATTCACCACCATGGAACCACTAAAGCAAGAAGAAGTGAACTAGACCACTAGAAAAACCATATTTTAGACCAGGCCATGAGTACATGTGGAAGAAGGTGAACAACAGTCGTTGGAGATCGTCAATGTCGATGAAATCCCATCTCCAAACACAACATCGGTGAACCCTACACCTATACTGGAAGAAACCCAATAGCCAGCACCAGAGGGCATGAATATAGATATACCGCAAGAAGTATAGGAGTCACGGAACCAGGACAAAGAAACCTTGAAGGAGGTGCAACCAGAGAACACCGAAGAAACTCCAAAAGTTAATGAAACAACGCCAAATCTGGAAGTAGTAGTTGATCTAGACGAGTCTCAAACGACCATATCAGACCACCCACCAGAAGGGACAGTCAAAGATTTCATAGGTTGGATAGAATGGTATTCTGAAACACAACTGGAAGCTGCTGGAACCTCAAGCCATCCATCACTGCCAAAGAAAGACAAGTTGTAGGTACCTAGGTCACCTCGCAAGCAACCTCTCGCAACAATCATTCTACCCCGTATACCATATGGGGTACAGGTAGGACTAGACCTGTTGGGTCATATAGGGAAGCTAAGATACTTGGACCACGATGTAGTAGATGTAGACAAGTTTATGGAACATGCAAAGAGGGTATACTTAGAGACTATGAGCACAAATCAGGTTGGGGAACCGATCGATCAACCACTCCAATGGGAAACAGGGTTGTAGAAAGCAGGGATTTTAAGTCTATTGGACCTACCACATTTTGGCAGAGGTCAGTATTCTAGTACATGCATCAAACAATTGTTAGCAGTCACACATGGCGGGGACATATGGTTGGAAAAGAGTGTCTCAATAGACGTAGAGATTATTGCGAGCATAATAGGGTGTTGGCACAGGGGCAGACCCAGGGTTCAACTCCAAGAAAGCAACAACAAGCCCTAACTACTAGCCCTTTCGGCAACACCTGCGAGGCAGATGCAGTCTCACCCAAAGTATCTATGGGGGGGTTGCAGGACAAAGATGTCTACAACCAAAGGGAATACTAGGTGGATCTAATACAAGGACAATACAACATTTATATATCACTTACCAGTTCAGATCTACTCTGCATAACTATCTATCAGATCTAACACAGTAATGCAAATAGCAGTACATCAAATGACAAAGAATAGAGCATTGACCACACACAACACAAGATATACGTGGTTCACCCTCTCCCTAGTGCTACGTCCATAGAACTGTTCTTATAATATATTAAGATGAAGCATATAGTTCTTGTCTACGCTCTCAACTAGCAGATATTCTTTCTTCTCCTCTCTGTCTCTCCCCTTCCTGCACACCCAGTTGCAGGAATGACCTTCGCACCCAGCTAAAGGTATTACAATACCATAAGGCTCTACACTCATCACTTCTCTCTCACACAACAGTAATCGCTCATGCCAATAACAAATCTAGAACCAACAATACTAACAACAATAAAAACAACAACAACAAAAACCCATCCCAGTTCCTTTAGACCTCTATTTATACATTACAATAGCTCATCGATAGCCTTAGGTCAAGAACTAAGTGTCAAAACCCTAGATACCAAAACCCTAGGTGTCTAAAACCCTAGGTCAACTACACCCACATTTTTAGGGCTTCGCCAAACTGTCTTTCCTTCCTTCTCGTGCGATGCTCCAAAGTATCCAACAGTATCTTTTTCCGCTTGCTCAGTTGTCCACAATCTGTCTTCCTTGCTGATCTGTCATCCTCGATCTCCTTTTCCAACATCTTTCTTTCTATTACTTCGCTCCATCTTTTCTACTCTTTTGCTTACTTCGACCCAGTAGCAGCCACTATTTCTTCTGCGCAGTTCACATTTTTCCTTTTCTTTCTTGATCTTCGCTTGCTTCCATAACCAAGGGACAACAGGCCCCCAACACTCACCTGTGACTCGTCCTGAGGAACTTTGGATCTCAACTTCTTGTTTTACTTCGACTGCAGACTGCGTAGGGCAGCCTTTTATTCCATCTCTAGTCCTCCCTTCCTTCCTTGTGCAGACTCTCTTTTCTGTGTCTGGTACCCAATTTCAACTGCACCTGGTACCTAGACCTTTTTCCTCATGCGTTTACTAAAAGTTGCAAGACAACTAGTTGTCATAATACAATTTCAACCAGCTCTCATTCGCCAAACCTTCCTTCCATTCTCCATTCAAGGTCTTCAACTACGCAACTCCTCCTTCTGTAACATAGGAAACCTCATATGGCCCAAGCCAATGCATTATGAATTTCCCAGGATGCTTCATGAATTTACTATCATATACCAGTACCATATCACCTTACTTAAATACCTTCTTCTTGATGTGTCTATCATGGTAGGCCTTCTCTCTTTCCTTCTGAACCTGCTGGTGAAATCCTGCAATGAATCGGTCTTCTTCCAGTTTGACCAACTACGCAAGCCTCTCTTGAACAATGCCAGTGTCATCCATATCTGTAAAGGCAATAATTCATAAGCTAGGTACCAAATATTCCATTGGGACAATGGCTTTGAGACCATACACCAACTTGAAGGGGGTATGCATGGTCAGTTTCTTGCAAGTGGTTCTATAGGCCCATAATACTGCTGGTACTCTTAAATCCCAGTCATCCCTATTCACACTACAAATCTTCATTAGCATTGTCTCCAAGATCTTGTTGAATGCTTCAACTATCCCATTTTCTTGTGGATGGTAAGGTGTGCTCTTCTGATGATGGACTGCAAATTCCTCAGTCAAGGATTCAATTGTTTCATTGATGAAATGTGTGCCTTGATCACTCATAAGGATCTTCGGGCATCCAAACATGGTTATGATGTCACAAAATGTGAAGTGTGCAACTGTAGTGGTACTACAATCCTTAACTTCTCTTTCTTTGGCCCATATGGTCAAGTACTCTGTCACAATGATTATGTACCTTGCTCCTGTGCACTTCCCTAGTGGGTTAATAGGTCCCACAAAGTCAATGGCCCATTTCTCAAATGCTTGGAGGGTCATTCATATGTGGTGCTAACATCAATTCATCTCTTCTGGACAGTTTCCCAACTCTTTGGCATACATCATAGGCTCTGTAATAGTCCTTAGCATCTCTATGTAAGGTAGGCCACCAAAGGCCAGCTCGAAGAACCTTTTGCGCAGTTGCTTTCCCTGCGTAGTGTCCCCTTGCGATGCCTTCATGAGCTTCGACAAGGATCAACGGTTCCTGTGCTTCCATAACACACCTCCTTAGTATCTCATCAGGTCCCATCTTGTATAGTTGTCCAACTATAAGTGAAAAATTGACAGCGCGCACTACTAGTTGTTTCTTCTGGGTGATTATATATTCACTAGGTGCCATTCCTGTTGACATGAACTGGACTATTTCTGCAAAGTGGTCATCAATATTTCTAATGGCTAGAAACTATGCATCCGACAGTGTATCCTCTAAGATAGTAGGCTCTTCTCCATGTTCCAACCTCGACAAGTGGTCAGGACCTTTGTTCATTCTTCCTGTCTTAACCACGATCTCAAAATCATATTCCTGGAATAGCAAAATCCATCTGCATATTCTCCCCCCCAACATTGGCTTGTTGACTAGGTATTTTAGCGCAGAGTGATCAGTGAACATTTTAAAATGTCCTCCCAACAAGTAGTGGCGAAACTTCTGTAGTGCATACACCATGGCTAGCCCTTCTCTTTCGGTAGTGCTGTAATTGATCTCCCCTGTTGATAGCTTCCTACTAGAAAAGGATAACGGGTGGTCGATGTATCCTATTCCCGATTGTTCTAACACATCTCCTAATGCAATAGAATATGCATCAACATGCACGTGAAATTCCTTGCTTCAATCTGCAAAAACCAGAATAGGTGCAGTAACCATTTTATGTTTCAGCATGTTGAAGTTCTACTGGCATTCTTTTGTCCAATGAAATTGACAGTCTTTCTTCAAAAGCTTCTCCATGGGTGTTGTAATCTGGGCATAGCCTTTAATGAACTTCCTATAATATCCAGTGTGTCCCAGCATACTATGCAGCTGTTTGACTAAAGTAGGAGGGGGTAGATCAACTATGATGGCAATTTTAGATGGATCTACCGGCAATCTCTGCTTTCATACAATATGACCTAATATCACTCAAAATGGTGAAAAGAAAAGGCACTTCTTTAGGTTTAAGGAAATCTGACACTGCCTGCACTTGTCCAACATTAGCCTTAAACATTCAATATGATTTTTCAATAAACTAAAAACAATCTAATCATCAAAGTATGCTTCTAGAAACTTATGTAGAAACTCCTTGAATGCTTCAAACACCACCCTGGAAAAGATGGTTGGGGCATTCTTCAATCCAAACGGCATTACTGTATATTGGTAGGATCCCCATTCTATGGAAAAGTTAGTCTTATGGCGATCTTCCTTGGCAATCCAGATCTAATGGTATACTAAAATTCCATCTGCAAAATAATATACCTCCTGGCCTCCTACATTATCTAACACTTTGTCAGTGAATGGCGTAGGGAAGGGGTCATGCAAACATGCATTGTTCATCTTTTTGAGATCTACGCAGATCCTGATCTCTCTTGTCAATCTCAATCTTCCAATATTCTGTTGATCTCAATCTTCACTTTCTCCTTGTATTTAGGGTTCAATCTGTAGGGTCTCTGTTTGACTGGTCTTGCATCTAGTTTCAAAGGGATCCTCATATCTCCCATAGGTCCTTTAATGCCCTTCATATCAATGAACTTGATTGGAAACAAGTCTTGATTGTAAATTTTAAACTTGTGAAGTAAAGAAATGGATATAGATTCTTAAACAAAACAAAATTTAATCAATGGCTCATACACAGAGTACACAAAGATTTTATACCGGAAACCCTCAACCGGGAAAACCTTTCTTATATTCATTTCTCTAATTTCACCATTCACCATACAATATATACAATATTTTTAGGTATTTTGTAGATACCAAAACCCTAATCCCTTAATCCAAGATTAATTTGGTAAACTGCTAAAAATAGCAAAAACTGCCCAAAAACAATTTCGGGGCACTACCCCAAACGCTGCGCATAACCAGGGGGGGCATACCTACCCCCCCTGGGACCCCCCTAGGAAATATCCTGGCACACATGAAACAAACAGAACTAATAGAGGGATCATCAGATGCAGTTGTCAAATCTAACGTGCCCACACACACACATGCAAAGAATATAACACATACCCAACATTATCCCACTTGTTGTTTTCTTTGCATCTAGGGGTTCAGGGGATTATATAGTCA
>JASDQU010243056.1:62829-73057 GCA_032191745.1 Picea mariana
GGGTCTCTCAAATGGAACAATACTTATCCCTCCATAATATTTGGGATGATGAGACCAAACTACATGTAGGGGTTTTGTACCTGAATCAAGAATGATGGTAGTGGTGGTAGTGGCATAAGAAATGTTATCCAAGAATACCCACTCTGAACATGTTCACTAAAGCAGTTTGTGCCCATTTTGATAGGGAATCACATTTTTTGGGTAGACTCACCAACTATGCCAAACTAGATTAGTCACAGATTTTATCATGGAATTTGAATAGTTGAATATCCAGACCGAGGGCTTATCTGATGCATTTTACCTTGAATTTTTTATCAGTGGCTTAAAGGAAGCCATGTGGGCTCATGTGAGCATGCATCATCCTATTACCTGGTTGCAGGCATGTCAATTAGCAAAGGAAGAAAATACCATCCTTCAGGCCCCACCCATGAAGGCTCTAGTTCTCAACCATCCTCACCCCAGGGCTCACCAAGATCTGACAAAAAAATTGACGGTCCAAAAGGTATATCCATTCAAAATGTAAAAATGTCACAAGAAAGGAATTTGCTACTATTGTGATAAAAAGTATTCACTAGGGAATAAATGTAGAGAACACAAGTTCTTCCAGATTGATGCATTTGTTTCCTCTCCTTCTGAAGACATCCCATTAGTTGGGGTTCTTGACCCAGATGAGGCTCCACCAAGTGATCACGTTGAATATCCAGTTGTAACCCCTATGGAACTAGAGGAACCTGTCATATCGCTTCATGCACTCTCAGGTATTTTAGCCCCGCAGGCATTGAAGCTCAAGGGATACATACAAAATCGAATGGTGGTGGTGTTAATTGATAGTGGTAGCACCCATAATTTTATTCATCGTAGGATTGCTGATGAGATCCATTTCCATTTGCGCCCTATTTCTAATTTTGAAATCCTCATTGCTAATGGTGCATATGCCTTCCCCACAATGAATACAGGTCATCGATCTTATCCCTAGATCGACTCTAAACTACATGATTCCAAATACCACAATTCCAGCATAAAAGTATTTGACCGAGAATTTAGACTGTGAGCAGAGCCTCGATTTTCCAAATTCAACCACAGAACCCAATCACGGTACAAGTTTATGTGGCATTAACGCGTGGGTGCCTTGCAGGCCCAACCACCAATCATTCACAAATCAATGGTTCACAGTGATTGTGGAATACCCAATGTGCTCTCTCTTTATCAGAGAGTTCAATCTCTATAATATGAAAAGAGCTCGCCCAACATTTTTAATCCTGGTCGTTGATCATCCACCCCGACGAGATCAACGGTGTTGGTTGATTGCAGGCCATGGACTAGCGTACCCGTTAATTCTTCCTTCGCGCTCAACAATTAATACGGTCCTTCCGATCTATGATCGGACCCCAAACTCAAAACAAAGCTACATTAAATTTAAATTATGGGCACAGGCTCCGTCGTTAACCCGTGTGCCCATTCGATCTACGCAATGAATATGGGTCGTCGATCTTATTGAATGACTGGAGTTTGATCTGATAACTCTTGTGGATATTGAAATCGATTTGACAATTGAGATCGGTTTCCTTCCGATGAATGACTCGTGTTCATTTCCTTTGTCAGGGTCTTGATTTACCTGATTTGATTAGGGTTTTCTTTCAGAATCCTCACGATCTCGATCTGTAGTTGATCAAAGGGATTTCTACGATCTCTTAGTAAAGTTTTTTGACCTTTTTAGTCAACAGAGATCATTTGGTTCAGATGTTATTGCATCATACAATCAGTATTCACTGCCAGAGGTTCACACCTCCAACATTCAGGTTCTCCTTCCTGAATCATACCCTAGTTGGGTATCCATGGCATATAACTGCCCTTTCAAAATTTCATGTATAACATGAGAGAAGAAAACATTTTAAAAGGGATTCTCACCCAAATATTTTCATACCTTGAGCCACAATGGGATGATTTTAGGGGCTAAATTTTGCTCATGGGCTAATTTTCCATGGTTTTCCCCCAAAAATGATTCGCCATTCTAAAAATGATTCGCCCAAATTCTATAGGATAAAATTATTTTACCATAAAAATCGCCAAAATTTTATACAAAATACATAAAATCCATAGAAATTTGAATAGTTTTACAAAAATATCGCTAAAAATTTATAGTTGGCATATGAAGGATTAGTAAGATTCGCCAAGGTTTCTACATTTTAAAATAATTTTCTATCCTTAAAATCATCCACATAAGCATGAACATTTTTATACCTGTTCTTGGCTACTAGCACCCTCTTTCTGATTTTTACCTCATCAACAGTGCTTTAGCGGGATTTTCACAGTCCTGTCAACAATCTTTCGATCACAGCCTTCCCATGGTCATCCTCTGCTTGAGGTTGCCCATTATTGGTAATTGTCTTCCTCAACAGTTTCAATTCCTTTCTAAACACAACATGCATCATTAGTTGTAATATCAATTAAAATGCATGTATCATAACATTCAAATCCATAAAAATTCTTCAAAATGTCCAAGCATATCTTTATGCACTTCATCACATTATCCTCAAGGGTTTCCATGAATGCAATACAAATAGTTCTCAACTATTTCTGCAGTAATACAATCATCATCACTATGGTGTCAAACCATTTACTTTTATTAGTAAGTCATCTTTCTCATTCCAAAGGAAACATAAGACATAGTAAGAAAGGAGTTAGGGGCTCTCCCCTTCTTCCAATTCTTTCTACATAGCCTGAGACTTTTCAGCCCAGCTGAGTTATCTCTAAACACCTCACTACCTTTTCTTAACATGGCTCCAACCAAGTCTATTCAATCAAACATACTCCTTTATTCATTCATTAGTCTTCTATTCATTACATGATTCTTTCAAAATGTAATCTATGATTCTTATATATAGATATATATATAAGCTTGTATCTCACTTGATCCAGATTATTTTCGGCATGAAATGAAATCGGAGATATAATAAAGAAATGCACAGAGATATCGCAGAAATTCAATAATATAATAGCAATATATCAGAGATGCAACCATAAACACTGATATACAGTAATACACGATTTCTATTAATGAAATAAATGTACAGAGACTGTAAAATACAGAGAGAAAGACTCGATAGAATAGTGGCAACTTATCTCTGAGAAGAGATGTGACGGCTACTCGCATTCGCAAGAAGATGATTACAATGAGGCTCCAGAGGCCTTTTTACAATAAGAGGGAATTCCAAAAACCCTAGACATCCAAAAACCTAACCCTAGGAGATGAAGCACCAAAAGTCATGTGGGCCCCGTTTGGGTAAGTTGGTGCATCAACTTCCCGGGGTCGTAACTTTTGCATACGATCTCCGTTTTAGGCATATGATAGCCAATTGGAGAGGTATCATCGAGGAGATTCATTTTGGGGGCTCAATAATGCCTTTGTATATCATTGAGAATCTCGATCCTGAAAAACCTTCATTTAGGCCCTCAAAATGGCCTCGAAAGTTAAAAACTGCTAAAAATAGTATATTGCCAAAACTGAAAAAAAGTTGTTTTGGGCCAGTCGAAAAAGGTGGGTGTCCACCAATATCCACCTGGATCAATCCTCCCTCCTTAGGAAGCAATGGTCTCCATTGCGTTGAGTTCCTGGGGAAGAGGGAAAAGCGTTTGCTGGATCTGCATCTTGGTGAGCTGCTTGCCTTGTTGGAGACGTCGCACTGCTTAGTTTGTGGAAGTCTGTCACGAACCTGTTGAAGATGAGGCTGTTCAACAAGTCAAGCTACATGATACGATGGTGTGTAGAAGGAATCTTTGCACTTTTTTGCAACCTTGTCGACCTGCTTCTGTTGGATAGAAGGTGCTTGGGGCGAGGTTGTAGTGGTTGCAGTGTCCTTCTGTTCCCCTTTTGTACAGATTGTGAAGAAGCTGAATTTTGCAGTATGAGATACTACCTTGTGGCACTTTTTAGGTGGAACAGTAGTCGGAACTACCTCTGGTATTCTGTAGAGATGATCCCCCAAAGTAACAATGACACTATGGGGTTGAGACTCATAAACAACATGGTGTCTTCACTTATATGGTTGGCCCAAGAGGACATCACAGAAATCCAATGGGGCAACATCACATAATACCTCATCCTTGAAGGGTTGGATGTCGTATGATAATCGACATTGTTGGCTGACACGAAGATATCGTCCTTGGCGAAGCCACCCGATGTTGTATGGCTGCGGGTGTGGTGTTTTCGACAATCCCAATTTTTTGACGACCTCTGCTGAGATGAGGTTCTTTTGGATTCCGCTATCAATAATAAAATGCAGCGCGGTCCCCTTCACCCACATCTATGAATGAAAAAGTTGCTCCCCCTCTTCAGGATTTGTTGGTTCTTCTGGTTGAATTGCTGCGATCACGACAATAGTAGTGGGGTTTGCGTCAATGATCCGTCCTTTACCAGTATTTTCAAAATCGGATTCTAAATCAGGGTTCAACTCCTTGTCTTTGATCTTGGCCACCAATGACTATTTTGAGCGACATTCATCGGTTTTGTGCCAAGGGCTTTTGTGGAAATCACACCATTTTCTAGTGTCCTTATTTGTCTTCCCATGACCCTTCTTTTCCTGTTGCTTGGACTGGTTTTCAGGAGACTATTTGTTAGGGCCGTCTTTGTCATACTTTGGTTGTTGGTGATTTGCAGAACCGAACTCTCGTTTGTTCTGGTGCATAAATTTATGCTCAATTTTAACAACATATCGATAAACAACACCTAGTGATGAGATGTCCAGAAAATCCATTTCAGTTTGGATGTATCTGTGTAAAGCCATATGGTATTTCAGAACCAAATGTCATTCAGAGTCATTGATACCCAGCTTGGTGCACAAGGTATGGAAGGTATTGGTGAACTATGGAAGGTATTGGTGAACTCTGGAACTTCTTGGCCCCTCTCTTGCCGCAGTGTGGTCCATCTCATGTACTGGTCCTCATAGTTGCCAACAAGGTAATATTGTTCCTTTACCGCATCCACAAAAAAATCCCAAGTGGGCTCGGCCCCATATATTCTAGACTTCTCTGTGGAACTTTGCTCCCAATAAGTTTCCCACCAATGTTTGACATGAGGGATTTCTTTAAGGAGTGTGAAGGTGATCTTTTCTTTGTCGAAAAAATTGTGAACAGAGAAATAACCTTCTACCAAAGTTAACCATTTTTCGAGGGCTTCTGCATCTATCTGTCCTTCAAATAAAGGAATATCAAAATTAACTTGTATGTTGAAAGGTGAGGTGCTTCCAAATTGGCCGCTTGATGAAGATGTGCCTGTTGCTATCGGTAGGCATTGAAGGATGTGGGAAAAATTCTCCATCATTTTGTCCCTCTATCGCGTGAGAGCTTGCTCAAGAAACATACTGATAGGATCGTCTGCTCCATCGTTTTTCTTTTCTTCCACCAATAAGGGTTTCTTGGGTGTGTGAGAGCGATTGTCTTCAAGAGAGACAAGCTCGAGACCCAACTTGCTATAATTGGACCTCGCCAGGGACGTGCACTGATAAAAAGGATCAAGAACAACCTGCTTTGATACCATTGATCCAGATTATTTTCGACACGAAATGAGATCGGAGATATAATAAAGAAATGCACAGAGATATCGCAGATATTCAATAATATAACAGGAATATATCAGAGATGCAACCATAAAAATAGATATATAGTAATACATGATTTCTATTAATGAAATAAATGTATAGAGACTGTAAAATACAAAGTGAAAGACTCGATAGAATGGTGGCAACTTATCTCTGAGAAGAGATGTGACAACTACTCGCATTCGCAAGAAGATGATTACAATGAGGCTTCGAAGGCATTTTTACAATAAGAGGGAATGCCAAAAATCCTAGACATCCAAAAACGTAACCCTAGGAGATGAAGCGCCAAAAGTCATGTGGGCCCCGTTTGGGTAAGTTGGTGCATCAACTTCCCGGGGTCGTAACTTTTGCATACAATCTCCGTTTTAGGCGTATGATAGCTCGTTGGAAATGTATCATCAAGGAGATTCATTTTGGAGGCTCAACTATGCCTTTGAATATCATTGAGAAGCTCTATTATGAAAAACCTTCATTTAGGCCCTCAAAATGGCCTCGAAAGTTAAAAACTGCTACAAATAGTAAATTGCCAAAATTGCCAAAAAGTTGTTTTGGGCTAGTCGAAAAAGGTGGGTGGCCACCGATGTCCACCTGGATCATCACTGCTCAGTTTCTAAACAGTTATTAAGGTTGTGACTCTAACCTCCTGACAGAGTTTTCACACAGTTCTTCCACAGGGAAATCCCTTAGCATGCAACTTCCTTATTGCACGTCCATCACTATCTGAGATGGACTTAGTCTTGAGTTAACTTTAGTTGTTTACCAAATATTCCATAAGGACTATAAACATGCATCTTTGTCATGTACCCAAATTATGTATCCATACATATTCTGGTTTTGTTAACTTACATCCATGGTGTACTTAACCATATTCATAATCCTAATAGGTATGTTTCACAACCCACATACATCTTTACTTTTTAAGATCAGCCAAATCATGATTGTTCACGATCCTTTTCATGTGATCCTCAAAGGAATAATCCTTTGCCTCGTATCATGACAATAAAGCATCTTTGCTCATTTACCCTTTTATCTAATTTTATTAGTATTCCCTGAGGAAATGGAATACATTCCCCTCAAGCTATTATTTGGAACAAAACTTCCATGACTCTTCAGAATGGAGTCAACCATGCATCCATAGTATTCATTTATTTTGGACAAGAGCAATTCTTGCTTTATATTTCACTCGTTGGGGAAACCATATTGTGCCTATAACTATACTCTTACACCATACCTATGCATCACTTGCACATTTAATATCATTTATACCTAACCATTATTAATATCAGGCTTCATATTAAGAAGCTTCACAGTGCATTAAACCCATGCACTCAAGTATAATTAAACACAATTAAGTATTCATCACGCTAGATTATTGCTTGCACCTTTTTCCATGTCATTCACACACATGGACATATCAGGCTTCTATATAATTTTCCCAAGGATATTCCAATCATCCTTATTATCATGTATACACATTCATGTATATGTAGGTGCATCTCTTGCACCTTTTTACCTCATGCATTCACTTGATAGTTTAATTTCATCATTAGTCTCCTTTAGTTTGAGATTTCAGTCACCTACAGGACTAATCTCATAGTCATATCTCATATTGATGTTGCCTTCTCTCATGGAAATAACCAACCAGGGTCACTTTCCTCTTTATGCGACAACATCTAGCAAGAAAAACCTTCTTGCCTCAACGTCCATAGGCTTTTACCCATCTCACTTTTCCTCTGGTCATGAGGAGTTATATACTTTGAGTTTAATATAAAGCAGTAATTATAACTGCCAAGGATCCTATCTAATCCTATCAGATTCCTTTAATCCCACAAGTGTAACAATCCCATGACGAGGCATGAAAAATTTCGCTTTTCTTAAAGGAAAGAATCTCCATTCATGGTTTCTAATTTGGAAAGTTGGGGAACCAGTTTGACCTCCTGGTCAAGGATCTCCGATCCTGAAGCCAAACAACTCTTTGAGACCTTGATGGTCTCGTTCTGTAATTACACACAAAACCTTTCGGCTTCTTGGAGCAGGTTTAAGGGCACCCACGAGCTTCCCTTTCACTCCCCTGCGAAATCTCAGAGTACTAGGAGTTAGCTCCTTTTCTGGATAAGCCCCCTCTTGATGTGACCTTGGGTGATGACCTTACAGGACCACATGATTGTAGACGCTGACAAAGGCGACTTGAATCAAACTACTTTTCGGATCGCAATTCTCCTCGAGCCTCCATGTGTCCTCTTTTCAAATCCACGGTTTGAATTGCAGCCTGCCCTCAACTTTTTAATGTTCGTGCAACTCCTATCCCTGCAATTATATGGGACCGTCGATCTCCTGATCTTGATGGTACTTTGAAAACTGGTGGTTCAGATCTGCCCCTCTCAGACGTATGGATCAGATCTAACCTCTTGCAAAATCAACAGATGAGATCTCCTTCATGATTTCGGGTTTCGGGAGTTTCAACTCTCAAAACCCTGCTCTCTTCTGTACTTCAATCTTTGGAGTTGATGATTTTCAGACACTTGTCCTCCTAATCAATGGCCCTGCCTTTACTTTGGGTGGTTGACCTTTCAACTGGATCAATGGTCTTGTGGCCTTCTTCTCGATCAATGGTCGAGATATCCTTCGGGTTTCGGACTTATGAGATCTCAAATCTCAAACTTCACTCTTTTTCCCAATGGATTTTATTCAGAGGCTATAATATATTGACGCGTGTCCTCTTGATCTGACGATCTAGGATTACTTCGGGTCTTTATCCAAAGTCCACATATTTTCTCCACGTCTCCCTTAGATCGAATGGCTATGAATTAATTCAGATATTTATCCAGAGTTCTCAGATTTTCACCACATCTCCCTTGGACCTGACGACTCAGATCCACTTCGGGTGATTCAACACTTAATATTCACTTCGAAAGATCTGATGACTCAGCTTCACTTTGGTTGATCAGACGGTTGAGATTTACTTCAGATTTTCAGAAGTTTGGACCTCTGAATTCTTAACTCTCAACCCTTGCCTTCTCCTAAATAGACAGTATCTGACAACTCATATTTACCTTGGTGATCCAACACTTGAGATTTACTTTGGGTGATCTAACGACTCAGATTTGCTTCAGTGGATCAAATGATTGGGATTCACTTCAGATTTCTAGGACTTTGGACTTCACGAATCTCGAATCTCAACTGAGAAACTCTCGAATGGATTTCCCAAAGCTATTGATCTGACGGTTCAGATTCACTTTAGTAATTCGACGCTTGATGTTTACTTCAGATGATCTGATGGTCGATGTTTACTTCGGGTCTTCACCCGGAATCCATAGATTCATTCCACCTGTCCTCTAGATATGACGGTTCAGATCTACTTCAAACGATCTAATGATTGACGTTTACTTCGGGTCTTCACTCGAAATCCACAGATTCACGCTGCTCGTCCTTTAGATCTGAAGGTTCAAATCTACTTCAGACGATCTGACGGTCGATGTTTACCTAGGGTCTTCACCCAGAATCCATAGATTCATGCCACTTGTCCTCTAGATATGACGGTCCATATCTCTTCGGTGCTTCGGCACTTCGGTGCTTCGACCCTTCTGCACATCGATGCTTTAGGCTTCGAGAGTTTCAACTCTCAATCTGAAACTCTTGAAGTGATTTCTCTGGAGTTACTGATCTGTTGACGTGCGTCCCCTGGAGATCAATGACCATGATTTACTTTGTCTATTTGTCCTCCTCCTTATCCACAATCCTCCAAAGTTGTGGATATTACACCACCTGTCCTCCTTGACAATGGACGGTCCCAATTTACTTCGGGACTTTGACAAGTCCACTCTTCTATGCACATAAGGGTTAAGTCCCATGCATTTACTTTTGGATCCGATGGTTACTGGTCCTTCATGCTCAGATCCAACAGATGGGATCTGTTCCTCTCCTCTGCGCTTCCTTTGTTCACTGGACATTGATCTAATAGTCTAGGCTCCTCTCCACAACTGATCTGATGGCTGTTGTCGCTCCTCCTCCTGAACTTTCAACTTCCTCTATCTTAGAGGATTTTCTAAGTATTCAAAGGCCTCAACCTTTGTTCCTCCTATAAGTCTATCTCTTGGACCTCGTTTTCACTTCTGAAAAGCGCTTATCTCTTTTGGGCTTTGAGACTTGGAATAAGTCCTACTCTTGTGCCCTCTTAGCACTATCTCTTCTAAACTTCAACTGCTCAGACCTCAAAGGTCTATGTCCCTTCTATTCCTCAAAGGGATGTCTCTGCCCTCCTGGAAAATTTCGCTCAAGCACTCCTTACTGAGCTACAGAGTGTTCGGTAACTTTGTGAGTGTCTCCTAAGTGCTCTGTAACTTTTCCTTGGGGGTTTTGGTCACTCCAACACATGAATATTCCAAAGTGTGGACTCTGAATCTCATATATTGGATGGTCGAGAAGGATCCCAACGGATCGAGAGATCCACGGTCCAGATTAACTTCGGGACTTCAAGACTTCAGGGATTTTTACTTCCCTTATGATGAACTCACCTTTCGCCGAACTTGCGAAATCCGGAGGAGTCAAGGGGTTAACTCCCACAGTCCTTTTCGTATCCAACAGTCACAACGGATCTTGGATCTTTTCGAATAGTTTCTCATTCATTCGTC
>JASDQU010243056.1:106635-116842 GCA_032191745.1 Picea mariana
AACGGGTGCATTTGATAACCCAAATGGTACCACTGTGAATTCATAATGACCATACCTTGTTCTGAAGGTAGTCTTGCTGATGTCTTCATCCTTGATCCTTACCTGGTGGTATCCTGACCTGAGATCTATTTTTGAAAATATTTTGGAATCCTTCAACTAATCAAAGAGATCATCGATCCATGGAAAATGATACTTTTTCTTAATTGTAACTTTGTTCAACTGTCTGAAATTGATGCACAATATTAACACCCCATCTTTCTTTTTCATGAACATGACTGAGGCACCCCAAGGTGACACACTTGGGAGTATATACCCCTTCTTCAGAAGTTATTCAAGCTGCAATTGCAATTCTTTTAGCTCTGGTGTACTCATTCTGTAAGGAGTTTTCGACACTGGAGTTGTTCGAGGCATCAATTTTATAGAGAAATCAATATCTCTCTTGAGGGGTAGTCCGGGTACCTCTTGGAATACATATTCAAAATCCTTTAATACTGCATGGTATTCAATATTTTACACCTTATCCTTAGGTGCCTCTTCCATATGAGCTGCAAATATTTGGCAGCCTTTCCTGTAGCACCTCTTCAGTTGCATTTATGAGATTTCCCTGACATCAACTGCTCTGGGAATTCCTAGGACTTCTTTGATTTCCTTCCTCATCCAGTCAAGTGAATTCCTTTTTATGACAGTCTAATATGGCATGGTGTTGGTCCAACCAATCCATCCCAATTAAACGGTCATACAAACCTAAAGGTAAGATGTTCAATTCAGCCTTTGTGCTTAGTCCATTCATTTCCACTGGACATGACTTAACCAACTCAACAACCTTTCTCTTGGCCCTTGTAGCCATCTATACTAACCAAGATTTTCCATGCTTGCTTCTTGGTAAATTCAATCTTTCCACCATTCTAGGATCTATATAACTATGACTAGATCCTAAATCAATTAAAATAGTAATGGCATGGTTTTTTATCATACCTTCCACTTCAATCATATGAGATTGAAACTCAACTTGCTTGTTGTCCAGGGCTGCATATATTCTTGGTATTATACTGCCCATGTCCTCCACTATTTCTACCTGTTGAACATTGTGGAAAACTATGACTTTGTCATTTTTGTGGGGGAAATCTTTATACCTATGATTTCCTTTACAATCCCAACATTCCATAGGTGACTGTCTTGGCATTTTCCCACCTATTTCATCCTTCCTGGGTTATCTATAAGATGGTTTCCCTTGAGGAATATTTCTGAAAAAGTGTGGCTAAGTTCCCTTCTTCCTCTGATCCATCTTGAATTTATTCTTGTCTTCCCAAGCCTTTTGTAAAATAGGCTTTTCTCCTTGCTTCTCATATAATAATTTTTCTCTTATTATGGTTTCTTCCATAGTTTTAGGATCATCATACTGGATCTTGTCACCGATGGAAGATGGAAGTCCACTCAGATACCTTTGAATTTTGACAGTCTCATCTCTGATGAAAGGAACATACTTCAACAATTCCAAAAACCTTCGTTCATATTCATCCATGGACATGCTACCCAGCTTGAGTTCAAAGATATCTTTCATCTTTCTGTCATAGTATCTCTTGGTCAAGTATTTCTTTTCAAAATACTTCTTGAATTCCTCACAAGTAACATTTTTCTCTCTAATGTGTTGCGCCTGCACAAGTTGATCCCACCACATGAATGCCTTTCCTTTCATTTATTACATTGCAATTCTTCCTTCTACATGAGAGGCATAATTTTGCAGTTGGATATATTTCCTCATGCTAAGAAGCCATGTCTCTACATCTTCCTCATTTTGGTGCTCTCCATCAAACGTAAGAGGATTAATCTTCTTCATTTCACCCTTCAATTCATCCACTCCAAATCTCTTGTGTTTTCTGGTAGGAGATGGGCTTGAACTACTGTGTTCCCTCCTCTTGGAGTGTCCTTGGGAGTGATGATGGTGTCTACCAACACTCCTTGATTTTCTCTTCTGATCAGGTAACCTCTGACTTCTTGATTTACTAGAGTCACTCACCTTATCCAATTTATTTTCTATCCTTTCCAGTCTTCGCATCAACTTTAGGTTGAATTCTCCCTGTTGGTCCCTGGCTTTCATGAGCTTTTTGTTATCTTCTCAGTGATGTTGGATCTCTTTCTACAATATTTAAATGCTTTTTATCATGTTTCCTTCCTTATCTATCTCTTCTCCATACCCATTGGAGTTCGATCCTTCAACCCCCACATGGACATCCATTCCTCTTGCTTCATTCTACGAACTGGAAGCATTATGTGCCTCCTCCATTCTCTGCACTAAGAGGTAATTCTGTTTGGTTCTAACAATTGTTGATTCTGCAACACAATGTGAAATCAACCGAAATTTGTCAGGTCATCAGTCCTTAACAAATTCCACCACATTCATAAACCAATCTTATTCAAGAAAACGTTTAGAATTCATTCTCTGCAATTCTAGGATCAATGTTGAGAACTTGGCTCTGATACAAAATTGTAACTTCCCCAGCCATCAACACCACTACCAGGAAATGCTACCCAAATACCTGGTCTACAATGAACAGGCTCTGATACCAAATTGTAACGTCCCCATCTACCAAAATTTCGAGCAACGCTACTACGGAACATACATACATACATACATATATATATATAACATGCATTTCTAATGAATTCAATCACATAACTCAAAAATACTACTACCATACATACTCAAATGGAATTAACAGTAATTCAAACATGCAACGAAATACATGATAACATTTAAGGATCACAGTCATCCATAACATATATAAGTAAGCACATAAATGATACTTATCTTTTAACTAGAGTAAAACCACCAACTACATGCAGACCTTCCACGAACCTCCCATCCTTATACAACACTGCTCATCACTCTTAGCAATAGGTCACCCCCGAGCTGGGACTAAACTCCACCGACAAGGTATTCCTAGGCTAGGCAAGGTCAACATGAAAGTCACACAATTAAGAGGAAGGATTCTCTCCTAGGAGCCACTTACGCCCACTGTTCACAGACTCTCATTCCCCACATGCCTTTCCCACCCCAGGAGTATACACCTTCACTATCACACAATCCATCAACTGCTCCACCTCCCTTACCTTGGGCTTCAACAACAGGCCGGACTAGAATTCTTAGAGCTCTGTAGCAGCTACAAGACTCCTTCCAGGAGAACTCACCTCCTCAGCACACTCTCTCACCTGGAGAGAGTTGCTCACATGCTTGACAACCTGCCTCTTCAATCCACAACCACCTCTCTCACTTGGAGAGAGATTTACCCATAGGCAAGTGACAACCTACTTCTTCAATGCACGACAACTAAATCGGGTAAGGCAATGGACAAATCAGTAATTTACAGAGGTGAAAATGGTCACAATTCAACAATGGCGTAATTGGATGGCTACAACATGCTCAGTGCGTGAGAAAAATTTTGAGGAGGAAGGGAGAATGGTCTAGCATAGCCAAGATGATGCAAGCGCGAGCCAAACTCTGCGTGTGCGTGAATTCCTTAGTGCCTATGCGATTGCATGAGAGTGCATAGTTCGACGACGGAGGTCAAACGAGTTAGACGTAGGCTGGAAGAATGGGGAGAGAACACCCAACATGAGATGACTCTTCAAATTTAACTGCATGTGCCCAAGTTGAAACCTCTCTTCCTGGAGCTGGATGCACTCCATTTAGCATTCTTTCTCTTTCCCAGAAACTTAGGATAAAAACATATTCTTTCACATAGTTTTTGGAATAGTAATAATAATAAATTATTATCCTCTTGGACTTAAGCCCTTAAGCGTATCCCCTCTTTCCAACCTCTCATCCCCCTCTCCCCTACCCAACCTAGTGGATCTTAGTCCCCCATCACTCTTTCTTCGTGGTCGATCTACACGAAATGATGTTTTTATATTACTGATATGAATAGTTACATGTACAAAAACAATCTCTTGGCCTTTAACACCTATGCTATCTGGCCTAATAACACATAATATTACCATCTTATAATTGCTCGGCTCACCAACCTACAAAGCATGTTTACAATTCATAAATACAACTGGGGATCATCCTTGGGGTATTACAATCCCCTCCCCTTATTTTTTCACTATCCTCAGTGCAACTTACTTACACAACATCAACAAGATTTTCAAAATCTTCAAATATATGTGTGTATTCTTTCCGCATAGCATCCTCATGCTCCCATTTCGCTTCTTTAGGACCGTACCAGGTCCACTGGACCTTTACAATCCCTATGGCTCAATTTCAAAGTTTTTTTCTCTTCCGGTCCAATATGCACACCAGATGCACTTGCAATACGCCTTCTTGCTCCACCTGAATCACATTCCAATCAATAACATGATTAGCATCAGGTATATATTTCTTAAGAAATGAAACATGAAACAAATAATGTATAGTCACGGATGCAGACAATGAAATAATATATGCAACTGGTCCAATCCTTTCTAGGATTTCAAATGGACCACAATATCTGGCTACCAATTTGGAATAGTTTCCCAACTTCAGGGAACTTCTGTTGGCTTTCACTTTCAAGAAAACGTGATCACCCACTTTAAACTCCCTCTGGGTTCTACTCTTATCAGCATAATTTTTTTTCCTGTCTTGGGCAGTCTTCAAATTCTGCTTAATCTTCAACATTTTCTCTTCCATTTCATTGAGCAATTCTAGCCCAATTATTACTCTATTATCTGGGTTATCCCAGCTTACTAGGGCGTTTCACTTCCTTCCATAAAGTGCTTCAAACGGGCTCATCTTCAATGATGCTTTATACCCATTGTTATAGGAAAATTATACCAAGTGTAGGTAGTCTTCCCATTTAGATGGTTTGTCCATCACATACATCCTTAGCATGTGTTCTATCACTTGGTTCACGCTCTCTATTTTCCCATCAGAATCAGGATGATAAGCAGTGTTGAAGTTCAGATTCGTCCCGAACCCTTTGAATAACCCCTTCCAGAACATGGAGGTAAATTTTGGGTCTTTGTCAGACACAATTGTCTTGGGGATACCATGCAATCATGCCACTTCTCTCATATAGATTTCGGCAACATTAGCTACCTTGTTAGTGGTCTTCAATGGAATAAAATGGGAAGCTTTCGTAAGCTTATCCACCAACACCATGAAGGAATCGTGTTGCTTATTTTTTTTGGGTAATCGTGTGATGAAATTCATTGTCACCACTTCCCACTTCCACTCAAGAATGGGCAATGGATCTAGCAACCCTGTTGGGTGCCTATGTTCAGCCTTGACCTTCTGACACTCCATACATCTGGTGATGTATTCTACAATTTTCTTCTTCATACCTGGCCAAAAGTATTAGCTCTAGACTGTTGCCTCTGTTTTTTGATATCTAGGGTGCCCAACATAAGGCACATTATGCATTTCCTTCAATACCATAATTCTCAATTCCTGAGAATTAGGTACATAAATTATATTTTTGTACAGGAGTGTCCCATCAGTTTCCAATTTATATTCTTCCAGTTTCTGTAGCATCTTACCTTGTTGTAGCTTTGTTACCAATTCCATGTACCGCAAATCTACATTTGCAACTTCCGAAATTCTGCATTTAATATCAGCTTGATACATGCTAATGGTCGTATCATGTAGTTCATGCACTCTTCTACTGAGTTCATCAACCACTTTCTTCTCCTTTCCTTTGATATGCTTGATATCAAAGTCATACTCACAAAGGAATTCCAACCATCTACTCTACCTAGCATTCAAGGTTGGTTGGTCAAATGTCAAATGCTTTAGACTGTTATGGTCTGTTCTCAGTTCAAACCTCTTTCCCATGAGTTGATGTCTCCATTTCTTTAGAGCGTGTACAATGGCTTCCAACTCCAAATCATGCGTTGCATAGTTATTTTCATGCTATTTCAATTTTATGGACCCATAACATATTACAAATCCATTCTAGCAGAGGAATCCTCCCAGTCCTCCTTTGCATGCATTTGTACACACTACAAAATCTTCATTTGGATCTGCAATCCTCAGGATTGGAGCACTGGTTAACAACTGCTTCAATTGTTGGAAGCTTTTCTCACATTCTTCTGTCCATTGAAATTTCTTCTCCTTCCTTTGCAAGGAAGTGATGGGGTGAGGTATCCTTGAGAACCCTGCAATGAACCTTCTGTAATAGCTAGCTAGACCCATAAAATATATGACTTCTGCCACATTTCTCGGCGTTGACCATTCTCTGATTGCTTCAATATTCTCAAGATCCATGGCTATCCCATCCTTTGTAATGATATGTCCTAAATAATGGATATGCTTTTGATAGAATGAGCACATGCTCAATTTATCATACAGTTTATGCTCTCTTAATACCTGCAACACCATATTAAGATGTTGTTCATGCTCTTCCTCCAACATGGAATACACCAAGATGTCATCCAAAAACACTATGACAAACTTGTCTAGATATTCTCTGAATACACCATTCATTAGGCACATAAAAACAACGGGTGCATTTGATAACCCAAATGGTACCACTGTGAATTCATAATGACCATACCTTGTTCTGAAGGTGGTCTTGATTATGTCTTCATCCTTGATCCTTACCTGGTGGTATCCTGACCTGAGATCTATTTTTGAAAATATCTTGGCATCCTTCAACTGATCAAAGAGATCATCGATCTGTGGAAAATGATACTTGTTATCAATAGTAACTTTTTTCAACTGTCTGAAATCGATGCACAATTTTAAGGTCCCATATTTATTTTTCACGAATAGAACTGGGGAACCCCAAGGTGACACACTTGGGAGTATATAACCCTTCTTCAGAAGTTCTTCAAGCTGCAATTGTAGTTCTTTCATCTCCAGTGTACGCATTCTGTAAGGCGTTTTTCGACACTGGAGTTGTTCCAGGCATCAGGTTTATAGAGAAATCAATATCTCTCTTCAGGGGTAGTCCGGTTACCTCTTGGAATATACATTCAAAATCCTTTAATACCACAGGGTCTTCAATATTTGACACCTTATCCGTAGGTGCCTCTTCCATATGAGCTGCAAATATTTGGTAGCCTTTCCTCTAGCACCTCTTTAGCTGCATTGCTGAGATTTCCCTGACAACGACTGCTTTGGGAATTCCTAGGATTGTTCTCCGATTTCCTTCCTCATCTAGGAAAGTGAATGCCTTGTTATGATAGTCTAATATGTCATGGTGTTAGTCCAACCAATCCATCCTAATTAGACATTCATACGAACCTAAAGGTAAGATGTTCAATTCAACGTTTGTGCTCAATCCACTCATGTCCACTGGACATGACTTAACCAACTCAACAACCTTTCTCTTGGCTCCTGTAGCCATCTATACTAACCAAGATTTTCCATGATTTATTCTTGGTAAATGCAATCTTTCCACCACTCTAGGATCTATATAACTATGACTAGCTCCTGAATCAATTAAAATAGTAATGGCATGGTTGTTGATCATACCTTCCACTTCAATCATATGAGATTGAAACTCAACTTGCTTGTTGTCTAGGGCTGCATAGATCCTTGGTATTCTACTGCCCATGTCCTCCACTGTTTCTTCCTGTTGAACATTGTGGACAACTCTCACTTTGTCATTTATGTGGGGGAAATATCTGTACCTATGATTTCCTTTACAACCCCAACATTCCATAGGTGACTGTCTTGGCATTTGCCCATCTATTTCAGCCTTCCTGGGTTCTCTATAAGATGGTTTCCCTCGAGCACTATTTCTGAAAAAGGGTGGCTTAGATCCCATCTTCCTTTGATCCATCTTGAATTTCTTCTTTTCTTCCCAAGCCTTTTGGAAAGTAGGGTTTTCTCCTTGCTGCTCATATAAGAATTTTTCTCTTCTTATGGTTTCTTCCATAGTTTTAAGATCATCATACTGGATCTTGTCACTGATGGAAGATGGAAGTCCACTTAGATACATTTGAATTTTGACAGTCTCATCTCTGATGAAAGGAACTTACTTCAACAATTCCAAAAACCTTCATTCATATTCATCCATGGACATGCTACCCAACTTGAGTTCAAAGAAATCTTTCATCTTTTTGTCATAGTATCTCTTATTCAAGTATTTATTTTTGAAATACTTCTTGAATTCCTCCCAAGTAACATTTTTCTCTTTAACGTGTTGCACCTGCACAAGTTGATCCTAGCACATGGATGCCTTTCCTTTCAGTTGATAGATTGGAATTCTTCCTTCTGCATGAGAGGAATAATTATGCAGTTGGAAATATTTCCTCATGCCAAGAAGCCATGTATCAACATATTCCTCCTTCTGGTGCTCTCCATCAAACATAGGAGGCTTAATCTTGTTCATTTTACCCTTTAGTTCATCCACTCCAGATCTCTTTTGTTTTCTGGTAGGAGATGGGCTTGAACTACTGTGTTCCCTCCTCTTGGAGTCTCCTTGGGAGTGATGATGGTGTCTACCAACACTCCTTGATTTTCTCTTCTCATTAGGGAACCTGCGACTTCCTGATTTACTTGAGTCACTCCCCTTATCCAATTTATTTTCTATCCTTTCCAGGCTTCGCATCAAATTTAGGTTGAATTCTCCTTGTTGGTCCCTGGATTTCATGAGCTTTCTGTTATCTTCTCGGTGATGTTGGACCTCCTTCTGCAATCTTTCAATGATTTTCATCATGTTTCCTTCCTTATCTATCTCTTCTCCATGTTCATTGGAGTTCAATCCTTCAACCCCCACATGCACATCCATTCCTCTTGCTTCATTCTCCGAACTAGAAGCATTATGTGCCTCCTCCATTCTCTGCACTAAGAGACAATCCTATTTGGTTCAGACAATCATTGACTCTGCAATACAATGTGCAATCAACCAAAAAGTTTCAGGTCATCAGTCCTTAACAAATTCCATCGAATTCATAAACTAATCTGATTCAAGAAAACGTTCAGAATTCATTCTCTGCGATTCTCCATAAACCAAGAATCCTCGCAAATCCTTTCGTTCTGCAACAGATTTTCAGGAACTAGTCCCCTTCTCTTAGTCCCCAACCCACATGACCACGGTTGTGGCCTAGCTCTAGCTTGATAGGCGCTTACTTGGGACTCGAGCCTACGACTTCGAAAGTTTTCAAACACATCTCAACAGTCTCTTGGAGTTCTAAATTAACGAACTTGCGAAGTAGGGAGGATCGACGATCCATGAATACTCGGTATCTAGTGGCTAATATCCACTATGAAACTTTAGGCATCGACGCTTCGGGCTTCAGAGCCTCAGAACTTCGGGGCTTCAGAACTTCAGAACTTCGAGGCTTCAAAACTTCGGAACTTAGGAAGTTCAGAAGTTCGGAACTTCAGAAGTTATCTCCTCAGCATACATTAATTCTCCCGACTTCCGAAATCTGAAATTATGATTTGATCTTTTTCTTCGGAACTTCGGGTTTCGGAAGTTTGTGCATCAACACAACCCACTTCTCCTGATCATTGAATTACAAAGTTAGTATATGCCGTGAGATCTACGACTCACAGTCATTTGTGTGTAGATTCGATGGTTCTAATCCGCTGTTCACCTCGCGGCTTACCTTCTTCTCTTGGATTGATCTAACGACAATGCTTCCATGTTAATATTCCTACACTTTCTCTAGATCCGATGAATTTGAAGGATTCTCCATCTGCCAAACAGATCCCACGACCCACATTACTCTGTGACCCAATACCATGTCTGTCCTAGTTTTATAGTACCGCTACACCTCCTAAGCTTCATAACACGACCAAGGTAACCTCTTGGCACTCAGGAATGTTCTGGGATTCAAAATTGGTTCCTCTTGACATAATTTATACCTGAAACCTTGGTTCTCATGACCACTTATCCGGTCCATCCAGGCTTAGTGCTTGAACCCATGGCTCTGAAATTGAATTTTGTCCATTTCGACAACAATTATTTTTTGAAAATTTTTCTTCAACTTCCATTAACATGGCCCATCTAGGCTCAGTTTTGAGAACTTGGATCTGATACCAAATTGTAACGTCCCCGACCATCAACACCACTGTTGGGAAATGCTACCCAAATACCTAGTCTACAATGAACGAGCTTTGATACCAAATTGTAACGTCCCCAGCCACCAACAGCCCGAGCAATGCTACTGCGGAACATACATACATACATACATATACATACATACATACATACATACATACATACATACATACATACATACATACATACATACATACATACATACATACATACAT
>JASDQU010243057.1:13482-31216 GCA_032191745.1 Picea mariana
AATTAGAAGCATTTCTTGTCTCTCTAATACTGATAATGTTGTCTTCAAATAAGTTTTATAGTAAAGACTTTGCCTTTAATGGAAAAATTTTCTTTGATGGTGATGTATCTGAATACTGCCTTTTCTATAATATTGCTTGTTTCATTTATCACTATTATGTTGTAGTTGATGACTTACTAATATTGTTCATATTTTTTCCTTCAGAATTGGATCTTTTGATAGTAGAGGAAATATGTCAGAGGCTATGGAAACTATGGGCTAGTCTTCAACACCAAGAATATCAAAGAATGTTGCAGTAGGTGCACTTGTATAGATGTTAAAATCAACACCACCTTTGTGCCCAGATTTTCAAAACCCATCGAAGTTTTCCCAAAACTCTGCTATGATCTCAAGGAATGACTCTTGGATATTGACTTGTCCAAATCAAATTGTTGAAGACTTCAATTCTAGTAGGGCTTATTTAGGTCCTCCGGTGTGTAAGAAATATGTCAATGTATTACAAGAGCTTAGAAACTAAATAGAAATAAAAGACTACTTGTTGAGACAAAGTGGAATTCCAGAAGGAGCCAATCATGCTAAGAATGGGCCTTCCAAATGTGAAAAGTCTAAAGGTTTCTAGTAGGGCTCTTCAACCCCTTGTTTAAGAAAGTTGTTGATGCATTACAAGAGCTTAGAAACTACATAAAAATGAAATACTCTTTATTGTGATAAAGTGGAATTCTATAAGGATCGAGTTGTGCTAAGATCGTGAAAAGTCCAAAGGTTAATGGTTTGTTATTCTAGCATGCCAAGGTTTTATTTTGGTTCAGGTAAAGGGATACAGTGGTAATGACTTGGCTTTCCATTGTACAGAATGTATGGTTATCTAAGATTGATGATGGTCTGTTTAAACTGATTAAATGAGGTCGTTATTCCACTGATTTGTAAATATATCAATATCATTCTTGAAACATGACTAGATTTACATATCAATGTCATTCTATTATTCTTTTTTAGATTTACATTAACAATATTGTATTTTGTATATTCTTTTGTTTGCACAAAAATTCAATGCATCCAATGCAAAAATTGACAAATAGATAACAAGTAATTAAGAGCAACACATGAACTAATGTTCTCTGGGATCGGACCTTCAAGTTGATTTCTAGCAAGATTTTTGTCCCAACAAAATACAAATTGCCATCTAAATATTAATGAATTTTGTGATTAAAAGCTAATATCCTTCACCATAAACCATAGCAGAGTCTCAAGCATGGATGAAAATGTTACATGACGAGAACCACCCACAGTCAGAACCTCAATGTCTCATCTTCCTATCAAACTGCACACTGAACAATTATTGCAGACAAATTCATACATATCAATGATGTAAAAGCCAATGATTTTAATGAACAACAGGAAAAACTGTGTGCTATCCTTGGATTTGAACATTCCAAAAATCAAAACACTAGGTAAATACATGATTGACAAATACATACAAATACTATAACTTCTCTAGCACAACATAGACAACGTCATCAAAGAAAATACATCCTTAGAGAAGTGTGTAACCCAACTAAAGGTTGATATGCTACATCCCATCATTCTTCGACTACACTTGTAGCACTTAGGTCAACAGTTAGGTCCAAGACTTGCAAGAAACAATCAACAATAAGGATTGGTGACAGAAAACACAAGAATAGAAATAAATGTGGCTAGGGAAAGCACAAATCTTTAGAATGGCCAAGCAATTTGTAAGCAAATGCTTCCATACCTTTCCAGTTATGTGGGTGTACATAGCAATAACATCCTGCACTATTGCCTTGAAATGTGTTGTTGCATAATAGCTCTGAAGTCATCACACTTATTATCAATTGAAGTTCTATGCCCAAAACATTAGCAAATCCAATATATGTAAATGCATTCATCGTCAAAAAGATAACAGGTCCTGTTACAGTGGATATGAAGCAATTTTCAAGAGAAGTCTCATTAATAGGAACAAATCTATCATATGTATCAAAGAACATCTCATCAATAGGTCCAAGCAAAGCTATTCCTGGTTGCAATTCTACTTCCGGTTGATCCGTATCTACCTTAGACGAAACAAAAGAAATGTACTTCCCTTTGGGAGCAACATTATGTAAATAAGAACAACAAAATGTTATGAGATCACGGTCAACTCTGATATTTTCAAAAGAAAGAATAAGAAAGAAATCCAATAGGGATCGCAAGGATTAATATAACACTCACGCATAAATACTTGGTTTGTTCTAAAAAACACTCTACAGAAAAAAGCTTAAAATTTTAAAGGATGTTCCAAATCCCCAACAGATCCTGGAATAGGTCCAGAAATATCATTTTTGGAGAGGTCCCTAAACATTCACATCATATCACAGATCGATCAAAATGCATATTCTACCCTTAGAGTTGTATATCTTGACGTAGACACCCATTGAATGTTGCAGTGACAAATGGATAATGCTCATCACCTTGCAATTGCATCTTCCGTATGACTCTTTCTAACAAGGCAAGGTTCTGCCCATAGTTGGACTTGCATCTCATTGTATACACCCATTGAACGCTGCAGTGATGAGTACATAATTCTTGCCATGCAATTGCATCCTCCAGTGGACTCTTTCTAAGAAGACATGGGACCCACTCACAGTGTCACTTGGGACACTTCCAATGTATGAAATGCAATTGGAAAAGAAATACACACACCTCACAACACTGTATTCAATGGTGTATATCTCAATATATGGTGTATATCTCAATGTATACACCCATTGAATGCAACAATCCGAAAGGAATCATGCTCACCCTGCAATTGCATTTGCCAATGGACTCTTTCTAACAAGGTTCAAATATTTGTTGATAGTTGGACTTGCATCTCAACATATAACACCTATTGAACGTTGTAGTGTTGACTGTGTATTTCTCCCCTACAATTGCATCTTTGAGCGAACTCTTTCTAAGATAGAAACAAGGTAGGGGTCTTGCTCACAGTTAAATTTGCACCCGATGCAAGTACGAAATATCTTCCCCTTGCTAGGTTTGTGAATAGGCATGGAGTTTTATTTGAACTATGATCTTTCATCAGCTATTTTTTAACAAAAAATTGGAAGTTCCAAATGTAAACCTCCAAACCATGGTGAGAATTTGGATACCCTCACAAATCTATTCCCCGTACAAGGGAAAACACATTACTTTAAAAATAAAAATTCATATAACTTGTGCATTAGTTTTTCTTTTCATATGCTTCCTATATCTACATTTAATACAACTTAATTAATCTAAAATAAAATATATAATTCTACCGCAAGATTAAATTGCACAGTGTTTGAGAATATGAATAAGATAAACTATTTATAACTTCACTCTTTGTTTAGAGCTTAAAAATAGAAGGATTATAGCATTGCACAGTGTAAAATAGCTTCAGTTTCACTGAAAACTTAGAGGCTCTAATGCCTAGGCTTCGTAGACCTTGCTGCTATTGGGCAAAAGTAGCGGATCTCAAGGCATAATTAATCAAAAGATTAAAAAAACTTCAAAAAGAAAAAAAAATCTCCTTATATTAGCTTAAATACTTACTTGGTCTCTTCCACAAAACAAATTGTTTGCTTTAAGGCTGAATAGTGTCCTAGCTAGACCCAGAATGTGAAATTAATACTATAAAATGACAAAGACAAAATAACAGAGTGAGTTTATTGGTCAATTTGTTTAATTCGGATTCACTATTCAGGCCCAGTTTGTTCACCAAGTACTTTTTCAACACCAATATTGTCATAGCTCCATCCCCTGCCACACGAAAATAAAAATTGTTAATGGCTTAACAACTTTATTTCCACCAATTCTGTAGTCACCCAAAGCTTTATTTCCACCAATTCTATAGTCACCCAAAGCTTTTCTGGCCTAAATTTTCTCACAAACTTTACCAAAAATATCTCGGGAGCAAAAGAATCCGGTGTACACTAACGTAGGTAAAAAAAACAAATTACCACACATAAATCTAAAATCTCTTACGAGAATCACTTTATAGGCTGTACCGTCAAGGGAAAACACAGAATTATAACTCGCACATTTAGTCAATTATTTCAACAACAAAGATTGTGCACTTAACCTAGAAAATATTCCTTGTCAATTATTAGTTTGATCATTAGCGGGTTGTAACGCCTGGAAAACCCGTCTATTATGATAACAACTGTAAATAAAAAAGAGTGAAAGTATCAACAATGTATTTTTATATTATCTAATATAAGAGAAATTTATTTGACCAGAAAAAAACCCAGAAAATATTCCTATTGAAAGAACTAAAATTTATCGCGTTGTTTAAAACTTTATATACTGCATTTTTAAACATTTGTGATTCGCGATGAAGATATTCCTATTGAAAGAACTAGCATTTACCACGTCGTTTGAAAGAACTTTATTTACCACATTTTTAAACATTTGTGACTCGCAACAAAGATATTTTTGCACATGTTCATCAATAGGGTATTGCATCCCACATTTAAATCATGCGATAACAGAAAAATCTATAGTGCGATATAGGCACCTTGCGATGTGTAGTTATAAAGGGCGGGGCAATTCCAAATTCCACAAGGGATTCCACCGTGGTGCTATCAAACTCTGTTACAATGTCAACCATTCTATCGGTAATCACCATAAATCTGATCCTTTTCCATGATCGCAAGGGTTTTCAAGTTTTGTGTGTAGAGACCGATCAGAATAGATTCCCCCCATACATTACAGTTTGTCTGGGAATAGATTTCGTTTCCCATGGGAATCGAAACTCTTTGCAACACCTTCGTATATTAATGCCAAAATTCTACTTTGTATGGATTGATAAAATAAATAGCAAGTCTTAGACCTTCCTACCTTTCACACAGGGTCTCCATATCTCTGAGTGGGTATTCAACCAACCGAGTCCTTCTTACGGGTCTTCAACCAACCGATTCCTTCAACCAAACTTCGATCCATTAAAAATGCAACACAGAAAATCGAATTCAACTCAAAAACACTTGGATTCCTCGACACACTACTATAGGCTTTTATTTGACCAAAATATTATGTAAAGAGACCGAACACATATAGAACCGTATTGATTTCATATTCAAGAAAATGGAATTCAAACTCTTTCAGTTTCGGTTCATATAATATTTCTCAGTTTCGGTTTGAAAAATCCAAGCAAAGAAAAATTGGCATGACATGTTTGTGTGCACAAAACCAATTGATTCATGCTTCATAATAAAATGTAGAATGTTTGAGAGATATAATAATGCAAACAACATACGATTATGGCACAGAGAATACATGACATAGGCCAACAACTTAATAGTCTAAGCTGTATAATATTTGGGAGACATAATATCAAAGACAACGTACGATTATGGCACAACAAAGACATGGGCATAGGCCAATAGTTTAATAGTCTAATGCCAATTGATATATGTATCAACATAACCATATTTTAACACATAAAATGAACCACTATTAGAGAGATAGAGATGCAAAAACTATGAACAATGAAACAAAAATCAACATCACATAATGAAATCAAGTATATAGTAAGAAGCTTTGACTCAAGACCAGTGTATCAATATGCAGTTGTACTTCAGAGCATGGGCTTTCTCAAATCAAACAATAGGTTTACTCAAACTCTGAATTATTTTAATATTGTTGGCAATTAAAAAGCTCTCATATATATAAGAAAAATCTTGTATGAGTTTCTTGTCTTCAAAAGCCTCGTTACCTTTAACTTGACCTTTAAATAAAAGAGTCACCTCTATCTGGTTATATATTCATGTAGTTTTACTCTATAGGTATTTGTAGGTAATTGTACTTAAGAAATGGGTTATAATATATTTTCAATACCATTGGCAGCTGGAGCCTTCTTCCCCCTTTTGAAGATTAGCCTACCTCCATGGGTGTCAGGGGATGCAATGGAACTTTCATCTGTCAGTGTTGTTTTCTCTTCTTTTCTACTTCGGAGGTATAGACAACCTCGATGGACTGAAATTTTGGATATTAAAATTCAATAACTTCCTTGAATGAGAATTTGAAGATTGTTACATGACGTGTACAATATTCCATCCGTTTGTAACAATAAATGTCATAGGTTGATTAGTGCATACCCTAATTATGGGTTGCATTTTTGAATTTGATTTTCTTGTCAAATTATGATGCTTTAAGAGTTGAAAGTCACCATGAGTAAGGAATTGAACATACATTTCCAAGTTTTTGATTAGTTGGATATTTTTATAAGAGCAGATTTGAAGGGGTGGAAGAATTTTTTCATTAACTTTCTTATCGAGTGCCTAAGCCTTATGTAAAGTCTCAAATAAAATGCTTGAAATTGCATACAAGAAGATACTCCAAAATAAGCTAAGAAATTATCTCATGTTGGGAATCAAAATAAGAGAATAATTCATAGTTTTGAAGAGTGATACAAACTTGGATTCTATGAAGGATAAGGTTGTAAAAGTTTTTCCAATTATTGTGGAAATACATTACTAGGTATTGTATGTTGGGATATTTCTCATATTGTAGTGCCTACCATTTCTTTAAAGGAAATTAGAATTCATCTAATGGGATTTGATGCATCCCTCACATCACCAAGATTGAAATTTTTGTAGGCATGGTAGGTGCAGATCTTGTAACTTAAGGTGAGGGGAGTTGAATTTCAGCATCAAGCCTCACAAGCTTAAATAAATTTTTTAATAGCTTTGTGTGACCATTTCCCAAAATCTAGGGAGCTATTTGGTCTCGTTCCTTCACCATTTTGACTACCCATTGCGATCACCAGTTTAGAGGACTCTCTCATCATAAAGATCATTAGGCTAGGGTAATCCAGAAAATTGTTTCCTTTATGTTGATGTCTATGGTAATGGTATGTGGATGTATCAATAGCCTACATATTTCCGTGATTGTAGGATTTTGTTGTGACATGCACGAACACTAGAGTAAAAATTACTCATGGGATGCACCTGACGTTATATATTCAGGATTGGTCCTAATTACACTAGTTAGGAGAATCCTTTTTTTCCCAAATTTGTCTAGGCCTTTCACTGTATCTGCAACTCCATGATGGCTGATAGCGGAACCCTCTGGAACTAAGCCCTCTGTAACTATGCCCTCTGGAACTACGACCTCTGGAAATATACCTCTGGAACTATGCCCTCTGGAACTATGCCCTCTGTAACTACACCCTTTGGAACTATGACCTCTGGAAATAGACCTCTAGAACTACGCCCTCTGGAACTATGCCCTCTAGAACTATGCCCTTTATTACTACACCCTTTGGAACTACACCCTCTCGAACTATGCCCTCTTGAACTATGTCCTCTGGAGCTACACCGTCTGGAACTATGCCCTCTGGAACTATGCCCTATGGAACTACACCCTCTGGAACTATGACCCATGGAACTATGACTTGTGGAACTACGCCCTCTAGAACTATGACCTCTGGCACTATGCCCTGTGGAACTACGCCCTGTGGAACTACTCCCTCTGGAACTATGCCCTCTGGAACTACATCCTCTGGAACTACACCCTCTGGAACTATGCCCTTTGGAACTACGCCCTTTGGAACTACTCCCTCTCGAACTATGCCCTCTGCAACTATGACCTATGGAACTACACCCTTTGGAACTATGCCCTCTCGAACTATGCCCTCTAGAACTAGGACCTCTAGAACTACACCCTATGGAACTACGCCCTATGGAACTATTCCCTCTGGAACTATGCCCTCTAGAACTACTCCCTCTGGAACTACGCCCTCTGGAACTATGATCTTTGGAACTACGCCCTCTAGAACTACACCCTCTGGAACTATACCCTCTAGGACTACACCCTCTTGAACTACGCCTCTAGAACTATGACCTCTGTAAATACGCCCTTTGGAACTACACCACTAGAACTACGCCCTCTAGAACTACGCCCTCTGGAACTATGCCCTCTGGCACTATGCCCTTTGGAACAACACCCTCTGGAACTATACCCTTTGGAACTACGCCCTCTAGAACTATGACCTATGGAACTATGCCCTCTGTAACTATGCCCTCTGGAAATACTCCCTCTCGAACTACGCCCTCTGGAACTACACCCTCTGGAACTACTCCCTCTGGAACTACGCCCCCTGGAACTATGACCTATGGACCTACGCCCTCTAAAAATATGCCCTTTGGAACTATGACCTTTGGAACTACGTCCTCTGGAACTACACCCTCTAGAATTATGTCCTCTAAAACTATGCCCTCTGGAACTACACCCTCTAGAACTACGCCCTCTAGAACTACTCTCTCTGGAACTACGCCCTCTAGAACTACGCCCTCGAGAACTACGATCTCGAGAACTACACCCTCTAGAACTATGCCCTTTGGAACTACTCCCTCTAGAACTACACCCTTTGGAACTACGCCCTTTGGAACTACGACCTCTGGAACTACGCCTCTAGAACTACGCCCTATGGAACTATGACCTCTGGAACTACACCCTTTGGAACTACACCCTCTGGAACTACGCCCTCTGGAACTATTCCCTCTTGAACTATGTCCTCTGGAACTACACCCTCTAGAACTATGCCCTCTGGAACTAAGCCCTCTGGAACCACACCCTCTGGAACTACGCCCTCTAGAACTATGACCCATGGAACTATGACTTGTCGAACTATGCCCTATGGAAATACGCCCTCTCGAAATATGACATCTAAAATTATTCCCTTTGGAACTACGCCCTTTGGAACTACACCCTTTGGAACTACTCCCTCTAGAACTATGCCCTTTGGAACTACACCCTCTGGAACTATAACCTCTGGAACTATGCCCTCTGGAACTATGCCCTTTGGAACTATGCCCTCTGGAACTACTCCCTCTGGAACTACGCCCTTTGGATCTATGACCTCTGGAACTACGCCCTCTGGAACTACTCCCTCTAGAACTATGCCCTCTCGAACTATGACCTCTGGATCTAAGCCCTCTAGAACTATGCCCTTTGGAACTACGCCCTCTGGAACTATACCCTCTGGAACTACTCCCTTTGGAACTACGCCCTCTGGAACAATGACCTTTGGAACTATGCCCTCTAGAACTACACCCTCTGGAACTACGCCCTCTGGAACTACACCTATGTAACTATGACCTCTTGAACTATGCCGCTGGAACTATGCCCTCTGGAACTACGCCCTCTAGAACTATGACCTCTGGAACTACGCCCTCTGGAACTATTCCCTTTGGAACTATGCTCTTTAGAACTATGTCACTGGAACTATGCCCTCTAGAACTATGACCTCTGGAACTACACCCTCTGGAACTATGCGCTCTTGAACTATGTCCTCTGGAACTCTGCCCTCTAGAACTATGACCTCTAGAACTATGCCCTCTGGAACTATGCCCTCTGGAACTACACCCTCTAGAACTATGACCTATGGAACTATGACTTGTGTAACTACGCCCTCTGGAACTATGACCTCTGGAACTATGCCCTTTGGAACTATGCCCTTTGGAACTATTCCCTTTGGAACTACGCCCTTTGGAACTACTCCCTCTCGAACTATGGCCTCTGGAACTATGCCATCTGTAACTATGCCCTCTGGAACTACTCCCTCTGGAACTACGCCCTTTGGAACTATGACCTCTAGAACTATGCCCTCTGGAACTACGCCCTCTGGAACTATGTCCTCTGGAACTATGCCCTCTGGAACTACAACCTCTGGAACTATGACCTCTGGTACTACACCCTCTGGAACTATGCCTTTGGAACTATGCCCTTTGGAACTATGACCCATGGAACTATGCCCTCTAGAACTATGACCTGTGGAACTATGCCCTCTGGAACTATGCCCTATGGAACTATGACCTCTGGAACTACGCCCTATGGAACTACGCCACTGGAGCTACACCCTCTGGAACTATGCCCTATAGAACTATGCCCTCTGGAACTACGCCCTCTGGAAGTATGACCCATGGAACTATGCCCTCTGGAACTATGACCTGTGGAACTATGCCCTCTGTAACTATGACCTCTGGAACTATGCCGCTGGAACTATGCCCTTTGCAACTATGCCCTCTAGAACTATGCCCTCTGGAACTAGGCCCTCTAGAACTATGACCCATGGAACTACGCCCTCTGGAACTATGACCTCTGGAACTATGCCCTTTGGAACTATGGCCTCTGGAACTACGCCCTTTGGAACTATGCCCTCTGGAACTATGAATGAGTAGGGAATGATAGGAAATGTTCAATTAGGGTTTCATGGAGGGTAAGTGATAGTGTAAGACAGTAAAGGCTAGGATTCATTCACTAAAACAATGGATCGAGTGTCTATTCTTCTAGTTGTATGAAATTTCTTTGTGCAACCATTGATTCCTCGAATATGCATTTTCATATTCCTTCTGGTATTGATTGGCATGTAGGTCATTGGAGGAGCACTTATTTTTGTGATGCTTCCATTGGTTGCACACAGTACTCAATCTGCATCATATGTATTCACACACTTTGAGACGTCTCCTGTTTCAACTAAAATACACAGCAATGCATATGCTATAATTCTTTCTTTCTTTGTTAGTCAGTATTCTCTCTATGGTTATGATTCTGCAACACATCTAACAGTAGAAACAAGAGGTGCAGAAATCAATGGAGCAATTGCCATACTCTCGAGCCTAAGAATTATATCAATTTTTGGATAGGCCTACATCTTAGATCTTACTTTTAGCATTCAGGTAAGTGCAATTATATCACATTAGACAATTGCACGTTCTAAGTCATTATTAAATTCCAAGCTTCCCATCTCAATATATTGTACATTATTTTATGATATTTTTACAAGATTTGACAAGTTGGCAAAGGTTCCAATCTTAGGTTTCATTCTTTGGTCTGCATACTTGTAACAGGACCTCAAATACCTATATGATACAAAAAATGAAACAGTTGGCACATTTGTACCAACACAGGTTCTATATGATGCATTTCATGGGTGGTATCATAGTTCCAGCAGTGAAATAATTCTGCTCTTTGTTATATGGGGTTCTTTCTTCTTTAGGGGGATTTCAATCACAACAAGTGTTGCACGAGTGGTATAAAACTTCTTTTCAATATTCACTTTCTTTCTTTCTGATAGCATTCTTGTGGATATGTTACACCTGTTTAGTGTTCCTGTTGCCAACAATATACCCAATTACATGGAATACGCTTAATTATGCACCTATTGCAGTGGTTGCAACATTGGGAGTGATAATGCTTTTTTGGATGGTAGATGCAAGAAAGTGGTTCAAAGGTCCTGTAAGGAACATTGGGATACATCATGACAAATTTTAGCAATGCTAAGGTTAATATTTTTTATTTCTTTCAGATCTAATTTAGCTCAAGCAATGTATGATTTCCATTTCTTTGCATTTCAAGATTCTATGATCATGTGGATATCTTAACGCTATCCATAAGGCTCTTCAGATGATCTTGTATTCATATTTTGTCCATCAATATATTCCAAAATTTCAGTTCAATCTTTTGCTATTGGCAGAAGATATTTCAACTCAACCTATGCCTGTATAGTGGAATTCTAGGAGTTATTATGGTTCCAAACTTGTCAATATTGCATGATTTATTCTATCCTGTCAATTTATTTATCAGTGTATGTTCATAAAGCTCAATTCGTGTGTATATTCCCTCATTTAAGGTGGATATTTTGGAGTTCTTGTAGAAAATTCATTATAAATGACAAAATCCGTCTTAGAATTAAAAAAAAAAATTGAATTTATTTCAAAAGAAAACAAAAGCACACATCTTGGTCCTTGCTAGACATTCAATTCTGAAGGAAATTCTCAAATGAACAAGGGGCCTTAATAGACATATCTTCTATTTATATAATTATAGGATAGGCAGTTTCCGAAAAATACAAGTTACTTATTTTACAAGTAATGTCCTCTTGTAGAATGTTTTAGTAATTAATGCCATCCACATAGCACACCCATGCCATTCTCAAAGACATTCAGAGGATATGTGTTTGGCAATTAAGAATTTGAATATACTATCAAACATCCCAGTTATAGTTTATGTGCTTCCTGAATCAAATAACAAAGTTTGCAGAGTTAGCAAAGGAGTTGTCATGATGCAAGTAAAACCCCCCAAACAATCAGCGTGACATCCTAACAGTTTGAATATGAAAGAATGACACAGATGCCTTAAATCTGAACATATGAGTTGGCACCTGTCTGTTCACATCATATGGAGAGTAGTGTTAGGGAGGTACTTCAAGTGAGGCTTCATTTGAAGACCTGTATAATAGTAGTAGTAATTGTGTGACAACAGCAAAGGAGGCACTTTACCAACCCATCTTCACTCTTACAACTCAGATAAGAAAGCACACTTTTGGCAGATTTTATTCCAGATCATTTTCTCTTTATGTTCAATAGTTAGTTGACAGTGTTTGCAGCTTGTTTCATCATAGGTTGAATTTGGTGGTGTTTTCATTTTCTTAATCATCTTTATTATATATTTTTTTCACAAAATTTACACCCAACGCATTGCAATGGTTGATTTTTGGATTTAGTTTTTTTGTTTGTCTCAAGATTTCAACACTATTTCACTACTTCACAACATATACTTGGTAAAGAAAATTTAATTGATCTACATTTTTTCAATGAACCATATTAATTTCATGAATATGAAATATTTTGACTAATTATATTAATTCTTCTTTCTTTCTTCTTGACTTTATATGTTTTTACATAAGCACCATTCCTGTCTGAATCTTTGCAAGATGCTATGGATTGATTGATAAAAATAATCAGTCACATTTTACTAGAAACTTCCAGTGTAAACATCTAAATATGAAGGTGCCAAGGGAGGCACTGCCACAACTGTGTGAAATGATGCTTCTAGGAGCTTTCTAGATGTTGCCTGAGTTTCACCTTCTCCAACTTTTTCCATTAACTTTGCTTGATGTTTATCCCCATCCTTGTTTTCAATAGTCTATGCTACAGATGAATTAGTTATGCTCGTATCAAACATAGATGACAAGAACTTCTCTTTAGAAATTGATTTCTCAAGAACAACATGCCCAGATGCCAAAGCATTGCTGAAAACATCAGCCTCCTTCAAACCTTGAACTATGACCTGGAATACACACACATTCCATATTATTCCATATTAATACGAAATTGTATTCATTTGCCATTAAAACACATTTAGACAAACAACTGGTCAATAGACCCCCTTCTTGTCAGCTTTGAATTCAAACCCTTTTCAGTCCACACTAGAAATTTACTAAGTAAAAGAAATCCTGCTCGTTCAAGAATCTATTTGTGATTGAATCTCACCATTGGATCAAATATCCATGTTAATAGACCCTTTCTCATGAGATTCAAATTCAAGTCCTTGTCAGTCCACACTATGCGATCACGGTACCTATAGAGGAGACAACACTTCATTAATGTGTGTTTACAAATTTGGATTTAGTGCAGACAAATACAAACACAAACTAAAACTATCAAAATTCCTCAAACTAAGAAATTTTCAATAGCATAGAAACCAAACATACCCAAATTTCTAGATGCATGAAATGTTTTGTATCACTTGAGGGTTTCATAAATGCTAAGCCAAAATGTATAATTTCTTTTTGAGCAATATGCCACTATAGTATTAGCTTGTAATGATGACCATCACATCATAGATCAAAACCACAAGCCAGAGAGGACTCACAAGGCAAGACACTGAAACATAGTTCTGTGAACTACAAAATGATGAGGAAAGGATGGCAGACATTGCCATGTGCCCTGTAAGCCTTGAATAAGATAGAAGTTGTTACCCCACGGCTTTCTCCATTATCGAGTTTTTGTGTAGTATGTATAATTTTGTGTGTATATTTGTTTTGCAGTTTGATGAATAGTTTTCATTGATGTTGGCCATTAGAAGCAAGTAATTAAAACCACTGAGCATAAGTGCAGTACCTTCATTATTTTGTTTTGCATGAATCTGTAGTATAGATACACTGGCGGTTTTGACCTACCCACTTGGATATGGATCAGTTTGGTAATAGAACCTTCAATTTCCTCATTAATTGTGGCCAGGGTACTGGTGATATTGAGGTCTATGTAGGATCCAGACTCGTGAGAAATTTGCAGAGGGAGGAAAACCACTACAAGGTCCTTTTGAAAGAACAATAAGACCAAAGAAGCGCAATATGTATGACCCAAATGTTGAATAATCCCGTGAGGAGGAGCAGGACTTTAATGCTCGCTTTGAATGAATGGAGAAAAATATGGAAGATATTCAAATATTCATGAGACAACTTCTCTATGTTATGGTAAATACAAATGAGAATAGAGGGACAAAGGAAGACGAGCCAAAAATCTCTAGCTTTCATCAAGATGAGGTAAAAGATGAAAAATCGTGTTAATCCTTATAAAGTTGAACCAAAGCTAAAACTACCTCTATATGATGGCACTGTAGATATCATCCAACTCAAAATGAGTGGACATGCCTTTTTCACAGTGGGAGGCATATTGCTAGAGATTGCAGAGAGGAAGAGAAGCACTTGTAACAAAATGGGAACAATTTAAAAGTCAGCTCCAGAAACAGTGTTATCCCTTGGGATATGAAAGATCTTAGTAGATTCAATCACATCATCTTCACCAGAAATTGGGTTAAAAAGTACAAGTATACATTGATGAGCTTAGGCGGCAGGCCATTTAGATGTGAAATGAAGAAAACTCATCTAGTATGTTAGTAAAATAGATTGTAGGCCTGCATGATTAATTATAGGATGAGTTGGCATAGGCATATCCAAGTATCTTGGTGGTGTAAGAATTTTATCTTGTTATAGCTCTTCCCTTTAATATTCTAATTCAAAATATATTTTGATCGTAAGATCTGCTTGCCTTTCTAGTATTCTTTCCTTTCATACTCCATTCCCTACAAAGTAAAAACTATGGCATCTTTCATTTAAATTAGTGTTTTCCTAAGACTCTATTTGTTAATTTGATGAATTAAACCAATGTTTTAGAGGTTAAAACTTGCAAAGCTGCAAGTATCACTTGAAAATTCAAGAAGATTGTTCGTTGTTTCAAAGTCAAAGACTGTAGATTTTCGAAGCATGCTGCAGATTTCAATGTTCTCTAGTTGTGTTTTTGGAGTGTTTTCATCGCAAATTTGTAGACTTTGATCGCAGACCAGAAATCTTTTGTTGCAGATTTGAAGTGCTTAATTTGTTGATTTTAGGGAGAAGGGAGACCCCTCTTGGACTAGCACACACTAGTCCAGAAGTGAGAGCATATTGGTGGCATAAGTACTTTCTGTAATTGATCACATAATGACTCCTTTCAAAGGACAATTTAAAGTGATAATAGGCATACCTCTCTAGAATAATACATCTTGGTGTCTTATTGCTTCATTTTTTTAAGGTCTAAGCAGTGACCTTCCTGGGTATAAGACTCAAAGTTATAGAAAAATATAGTCACAAATTGGTCCCAAGTGGTTATTTCCAATTGATCATCTACATACCACTTATGTTTAAATATTTTCCACCAATCAAACACTGTCTGATCAATGTGTAAGGTGACAAATTGATTTTTTTGATAATGCTCCATACAATTTAATAAAAAAAGTGCAATTTACCTATCTCACAACCCTCACTTTAATATCTTTGTTCACTCCATCAGGCTTAGGAATGGAAGCCTTCTCAAGTAAACTTTGATTGATGCCATTACCTTCTTGCTTCTCTTGGTTGCCTTAGTTCTCACAATTGCCCCTTGGGTAGTTCACAAAATGCCACAAATGTTGGTCTCCACTCTTGTCGGGTAAATTCTTATCTTTTCTGGATTGCAATCTTGATTCCATGTATCTCCTGAATAATGTAAAATAAGAAACAAAAATAATATTTTTATACATAACTGCAAGTATATTGTTTGGTTTCATTATATCGTCATTATTTTCCATTCAAATTTCCAAACTTTTGTCTAAGGACATAACTGTAAGAGATACCGTTCCTCTCCATTGTTCATGAACTTTAGCTCGCTTTAGCAAATCTACTGCATGTGCATTATAATACCTTTAGACCATCCCTACTATATTAATGTACTTTATTGCACTCTACTTGTTGTGTGCATAAGTGAATCTATATTGGATGCACCTAACCACTCCTTCGCAAGGCACACTATAAAATTCTTTATTTTCGACTGTCACATCAACTACTTTTGATCTTGAGGTTGTTGCTATAATTTATTTGCACTTTATTTCAGAAATATGGAATTTCTTTTAGAAAAAGGCAATAGATTTACACATTTAATTCAATGAATCAACTCATTGGCTCAAAAATGGTATTAAAATTTATAATTTTGATTTTTCCTTTGGAATGTGATATGTAACTTTCAAATTATTGCAGTATAATCTCTTCGAGAATGTCAAACAAAATCTCTTACTAGGTTTTTGAAACATATTTTACAATCCCATTTTTTTTACTTTTTAGCATTCAAATGTTTTTCATTTAGTAGACGTGGCATCACACAGACCTGTACTTGAATCACAAAACCCATCTTTGTCAAGTAATTTTTTAGGTGGTGCACTCAATAGTGGAGTAGATGGTGTCCCATATGCATTGCAGTGACTATTTCCACAGCCCAAACTCTTCCTCATGCTTATACCTATTATAGGATTAGTTCCACTGGTTGAGACTGAAAAATGAGAAGCACCAATTCTTGTTTTGTATTACAACTTATTTGTTTCCAAATCTCAAAACACCATTTTAAATCACGCTACACTTTCAATGGAAATTGATAAGGTAAAAATCAAACAATAATGAAGGTTCAAAACTAAAAATAATTTCGATCCTTTCAAAAGTATCGATCCTTAAATTTTCCATGAAGATGATCAAGAAATTCAAATAATCGATGGAACAGACTTAACAAGGCCACAAATCATTTCGAAAAGCCAGCTTGAATCCCTAAATTGGTCTAAGACAATGAGATATTTATGTGAATTCAATAAAACTAGCATACATTTAAAGCAACATTTAACCTCCATAGGAGCATTATCCTTCCAAGATTAAAGGCAACCAGGCAACAATGATCAAACTTTGCCTAAAGACAGTCATTTCCAAGAAAGTGCATTTCCAAATAGATGATCCCAATAATCCAAGACACAATACAATTAAAACTCCTCAACCCAACCATCATAACACTAAAGGGAAAACTGTATGGTGAGACTACCAGTCTTAAAAATACCACTTTATCATTAATCCTTGAGTGCTTATCCTTAGGAGCTTCATTTACATAAGCCTATGTCTCACAGATAATTTAGTAACTGTGCTTAGAGATATTGCTCATTGTGATTGATCTAGACACACAGAATGTTTGTAATAAATGTCAGATTTGTACGCAGGAGTATTATGCTTCATATATGAAGGTAGGGAAACTGCATCGTGATGCACATGTGATCTGTCAAAATGGAACTGGGCAGAGTTGCACTTGTCAGCTCATTCCAGACTAGGCATACAAATTGTAGTTGTGGAGCAAACCCTGTCAATTGTGGAAGCAGAGAGTGATCCCTGAAGTAAACAAGCTATAGAAAAGGGCAATTAAATACCAAGAAGATTAACTTCATTTACCCATTCTACATCAACAACAAAACACAATATACATAAGGAGATACAGGGACAAAGTTACATAACTGGATAACACTCTCAAATAAGATATGCTAATATAATTTTATGAATGTCCAACAAATGACCAATAAAGTAGGTCAATGGGACTATAACATACATCCA
>JASDQU010243057.1:43618-60973 GCA_032191745.1 Picea mariana
TTTGAGTTCTTGAAACTGTAGGATCCCACATAGAATGTTAGTGGTGGCCACGAGAGTTTCTTATATTTGGAAAGGGCCCCAACCCTATGTACAAGGGTGTGGTATGCTACCTCCTGCAACACCATTTTGTCAGGCAAAAATTTGGGAAGTACGTGTGGAGGTTTGGTTGATCTGTAGATCCTGATATAAGTCTCATTCTCAAGTACAAACCAATCGTCTATTTCGTTGGTAGATTCCATTGCTTTCTTTGACATGCATGGTGCTCGGGCGCAAAATAACAATTGAAGCAATAAAATTAAGAAGTGGTCACAAATATTTTGATAGTGCACTCGATATTTATGCCCCTCACAAGTCCTGACAATAAACATGAATAGGGAGGTCACTCTTTTTCCATCTCCAACCCATTCTTAGGTAAGCATGTGCTTGGAAGACCATATCCAACAGGTAGGATGACATGTGGAAATGCAGATGCTTCCCCGACACTGCATGTTTTACTACTGATATATACTTTTCAAGTTTGGCTGAGAGGATAATCGCCCAGTTAAATATATGACCAGTAGTTGTGATAGTGTGTAGCAAGGGAACCCAAGATTCCTTGAATATTGAAGTGTCTGCTTCTCCGTAAATCCTGCACATAAGGGCTACAACATATCTGTAAGGGGCTCTGATCATTTTCATGGAATAATATCCAGATCTTGATCTAAAACTTACACTTGAAACCCACCAATTCTTAATTGTTTCTCTACAATCTAGAGGACATTTCAACATCCATTCATCTATGAGTTGAATCTCTTCAGTAGGAAGCTTATAGAATGCATGTATAGTTGAGACCTGGAACGATGCAATAACTTTCTCTACAGTATCTTTTATCAGCCTATTATCAATGTTAGCTTGGTGGATGATCCAAGAAATAGCCTCTGCACACAGGAACACTTCGGGATGTGCAACTATCTGATAAAGTAAAGACCTTTTTAGAGCGTGATAGACACCCAAATCTTGATCATCATTTGATACCTTGGGATAGGAATCTCGATGGAACATCTGGTAAATTTCTCCCCATTGATATGCCATGCTGTTTTCCACAATGCAAGCAGTGTCGTTGTAAATGGGGCCTTCCCCTCCTTTGTCTGACCTAGCTTCAATAATGGTCTCTTTGCCACGCCTCCTCTTGTAATATTCCATAGATGTTCCTGCGATTCACTTGCAACAAGCTAGGATGTTAGTATCTTTAATATATTCACATTTAAGTTGAGGTGAAATCTAAATCGATTGTTCTTAATTGATTCGGTGTAATTCAGTTATGCCTTGTATTTATTTGCAACAATGTTCAAGTTAGAACAATGGACTAATTTATTGAGATTCGAAACTGTGGTACCAGTTCCCATGCAAGGATATATTTCTTCTTGTAGAAGACCTCAGATTAATGTACATTTCAAAAACTGTGCCTTATGTCTTGAATGAGCATTACAGTTCAAAGTGCAGGAGAAGCTCTTATAGAACATTCGAGTTGTTCATGATTGTTAGCTTGTAGCACTTCTCACTTCAACATTTACTAGAAAATATGGAAGAATACTCCAATGTTTCCTTAGCATAAAAACAAGGACTCCATATGAGGACCCATACAAAAAGGATTAGAGGGGATTTCACCTCAAAACATACAAGAATAGATATTTAGTGCATTCCATGTAAAGCATTCTAGATTCACCGTCTCAAATTATTCCTCACTTTGTTGCAACTTTATCATAATATACTAACCATGATTCAATCTAGCTATAACTATAAATACAATATTTTATCATTGCACATGAGTTATTGGATTTCCTAGAAGCTTCAAAATAGGTATGTAATCTTCAAAAGTTAGCCTGCCTCTTATATCTCATATTATTGAGATCATTATAAGGGGAGTTGTTATTAGCTTACTTATCCATGATACCACTACAAATTTATTGTCTTGTAGTTGATCGAAGGATGATCTAATCCTTGGGTAAGGCCTAACCTCAACTCTGTTGCACAAGCACTAATTATCTATTATAAACTCAGATTTCTATCCAGCATGGTCTTAGCAAGTCATTCACAAATGATAAATAATTGTCTATACAAGAAAGTTATTCTGGTATGTACTGAACAATGAGATGAGTATGAGTATGTATGTACTGACAGAATATTCATTTCACTGTTCAGTACATGAGAAGTTCCTGCATCTGTAATGTAACGATGCAATTTTGGTCAAATTCCATCGTAGCATCAAATAAATTACACTATAGTATCCAAACTTTGGTTACATCAAATACGCCTGGCATAATAGGAGAACTAGAATGGCATCGTATCTATCTACGTTCTAGGGTTGAAGCCACAACTGCGGAATGTTGCACGTCTATAATTATCATAACACTACAAGTCAAAAATGAGGATGGGTACACAAAAAATCCTAAACAAATAAATCTTCTCACTCAATCCAACTTACGAGGGACAATAGGAGATGCATTGTTACGGGCTTGCCAAGTTTTTCTCTTTTCAATATTTGTATTATCCAATTTTTTCCCAAGATCAAGCCAAACTCTCACTGTTCGACCTTGCCAAGTTTTTTGTTCAGTCTTAGTTTGTAACATTGATTTATGGTTCTTGAGTATACCCTTTGGTATAATGATCTATTCAATATATAAAAGTTTATATACTATGAATAGAATTGAGAAAAAGATCCTTTATCAATTGGAAACAACTTGGATGGTTGAGAGGAATGATTGTTGTCCTCGCCACCCAGGTTCAATTCCCCTAAAAAATGACATGAATAAGTATATTGTTGTAATGGATTCGAGCCTTCTTTCACTATATGTATTGGAAAGTTTCCTTTGATTCAATTGAATATCAAGGAAACTACTTTTAAAAAAAAATTGAGAAAAAAATCATTTATTCAACAACAAAGCCATATTAGACTGGGGGGAAATGATTAGCCATGCTGTATATAGAGATTTCAAGTTCCTATTCAGAAAATAATTAGTTGTGGAGTAATTTTAATTTTATACAGAGATTTCAATTCCCTATTCATAACCCTCCTTGTTAGGTTCAACATTGACCTTCCCAATTAAGATGGAAAGGAAGGCATTCCTTAGATTCACCTTTTTTAGACCATGCTATGCTAAGGCAGGGAGAAGATTTTTTAGACGAGCTCAATGGCGGAGGTGATCGGCGACGGGAGCCAACAAAGGTCCATTTCATTTGGACCTTAACCTACGTCAAAATCTTAAGGTGATTGTTACAAGAGAAACTGATCACACAAAATCATATTGAGTAAACAACAATTACCATGGCTGCAAATGAAGGAACACGTGCCTTTGAGAGTGAAGTTGAAAATTTTCAACCCTAGTCGTTTAGGCAATGAAGCAAGGGAAATAGGGTAATGAAGCAAGGGAAATAGGGTCGAATTGGCAAAGTGATATTTGTTAGGTCGAAGTTAGAAGTGGTTCCAGAAATTTGAATTACAATTGAATCTCTCCTAGGAGAAAAGCCTCCACTTTGTAGAAAAGGCACTGATCTAAGAAGTCATGGGGCAATGGACAAACAACAAGGTAATCAATTTTGGTTGAGAGAACATTGGGCTCCCTTAAAACGAGGGACATTGACCTTTTTCCTTTGTGATCATAGTTACATCGTCTTTTTGTTTCAGTTAAAGGAAGATCATGACATGATATTTAGAAATCGTCCATATTTTATGCTCCCCAAAGGTTGTATTTGAACCATTGGAAGTTAGATTTCAACTCTAAAGAGGATGTTCCCAAAGCGATACTAGTATGGATTTGTCTCATGCATTCAACACACATCTTTTGGGACAACTCAAATTTCTAGTTAATAGGGACCAATGATGAAAAATATATCAGTAATGTGACACCAAAGGCAAGTGATTATGCATACAAGAAAATATGTGAAGAAGTGGATGTAGAGAAAGGATCATGACCTGGTGCAATATTGTTGAATTTGAACAACTAGTATTACCTCCAAGAATTGGATTATGAAGAACTCTTGTTCAAATGAAACAAGTGCCATGAATATGTACATTTTGCTAAAGATTGCAAAAAGGGGCAACCCTTCCATTGACTTAGTGGGAAAAGGAACCACCCATGCAAAGAGTAAACAAATAAAATAGAAGGTATCCCCCACTCCAACCCAACTAACCCAAAAACCATACCTAATTGCCACCCCCAAAAATTTCTTTAAGGTACTGAGTGAGGACAAACAACGAAAAAATGAAGATGGGGAGATATTGGAGGAGGAGAATGGGAAAGACATGCATGAAGAAGAAAAAGGCTTTGAGGTCCTAAGTGAGGACAAACAACAAAAAAATGAAGAAAGGGAGATACTAGAGGGGAAAATGACCAAATTGTGCATGAAGAAGCAAAAGGCTTTGAGAGGGAAGGGGATGAGAAGGATCAATAACTCGTTGATGAGGATGCCTCGCTAATTTAGGAAGCAACAAAGAAAGGAGGAAGCAAATGTGACTCCAACTTAAGTTGACATTGTAAGGAAGCAACTCAACTGTCCACTACTTACAAGAGGAAGAAATCCAAAAAGTAGATTTGGAAAAGAAAAGCGAACCAAAAGAAATCCCAAAAGCTCTAGAATGTTGAGTTTTCTCTTGCAGAATCCTACCGACATTAAAACTCCCAAGAAGGTGAGCATTAATTACATAGAAAGGTGATTCTTCGGGTAAAAATTGGATACCCTCCAATAGTATAGGTAGGATTTTGAAATGTGTCTGTGATTCTGGAGGAGGTGAGGACACTTGGGTATGAAGGATTGCTCCATTATTTTATAGCTAAGCCATTGGATACACTTCTTCTTCTTAAAGAATTAGCAGATGCATTAATTTAAGGCCTTCTCAGGAAGAAGTTCTTATTCTCCATTGACATTGATTGATACCCATGCCAATTAGGGGTGCTGATATTGCCTCGATTGGACTGTAACTGTTCTGAATACTGTGAGGTTAATTACTTTTGGCAGAACAAGCTGAGGGAGATGGGTTTTTTGACTACTCTATTGAGTTTCATTGGTTTTGGACTTGGCATCCCCACTGGACTCGTTATTGGCGATTTCATCTTTATTTACTTCCATCCCAATGAGGTCCAGGTGGGTATTTGGTTGCTTTTGTTTTCGTTTATATTTAGATTTGATTGTGGTTTTAGTTGTTTGTATTATTTTGGAACATATTTGGTTATTATATCAGGAATTTGAGATTAGGGAATGAGTGCATAGTGCTGAAAACCGGCTAAAAGTGCATTGATTTGTGTTTGGATACGCATTGGCCCCCATCCATTGATATGTGAAACCATGAAGAAATGAATTGGTTTGTTAATTCTACATGACAATCATAAATAGACCAATTATGACCGATTCAATGTAATAACTATAAGCATGCCAATATTAAGAATTCAAATATTGAGTGTCATAAAACTTCTGTAATGAACAAATCAATATATGGATAATAAACATGATACATCAATCACAATAATGGAAAACCTATTAATGCTAAGAATTTGAAAAGGGGCATATCGGTACAGAAAATGGCAATATCAGAATTAATAAGCTAATTTGTAAGTGGACAGAGCAGACCTTCCAGGCCACATCAAGAACGTGGGTGCCTCACAAGAACGGAATTATGTTGAGCCAGCTCTGACTTGAGGTTTTCAAATAATAAATGATGCTATTGTAACGGAAAGAAGAAGACATATCATAATAAAAACTTGCAGAGGGTGTATCAAATACATATGCAACTTTAAACTGGAGCCGCGAAGATGTATTTTTAACATAATGAACAAGCATAATGAAATATGCCGGTGATGCTCCTGGGACTTACTTTCAGTTATTTGGAAAGCTGTGGGAGGAGATGTCTTCTGCAGAAGAAGCAACCCAACCAAACAGAAATCGGATAATGAGAAGCAACACAGATCTGGATGCGTAGATCAGTGGGAGGAAATGAACGATGAGGTGGGACTCCAACACTCAAACATGAACTAGGAAATGACAGAGGCGGGACGTAGATGATCACAGCGGGTTCAGATGGAGGAGGGACGCGAAGGTGGTGAATTGATGGTGGGGATGGGTGGGTAGGTGGTGAAGTGATGGTGGGGATGTATGGGATGGGGTGATGGTGTGTAGGCGTGTATGGACGGGTAGCTGGTCGGAGGGCGGAGGTGATTGGCGATGGGAGTCAGGACTCCGTGAAAGGATGGCTGGCAAAGGTCCATTTCGTTTGGACCTTAGCCTACGCCTAAATCAAATACAGAATGCTGCAAATGTTCTCTGTCTGACAGCTAGATTAGACCATCGCCAAAATGGATGGCAACAAGCATGACCACGTCGAATTTGTTTCCCACCGCCTCTAAATTTTCTATTCGAAATTTGTTTTCCATGACCTCTAAATTTCTTGCTTGAAATTTGTTACTTAATTTGTGTGTAGATGGTTTTATTGGTTTTTGTATAGATGGTTTTAGTGTAAAAAAACCAAAAAAATGGTTTTAGAAAACCTAACCCTAAAGAATGTCTTCGACATAATTATTTTATATAGATCATCTACAAAATCATATATATATATATATAGTATTGTAAATATATATTTATTTTTGAAATATAAAATTAAAAAGATCAAACATATTATCGTGAAAGAATAATGTTGAGAAATATAATGATTTTCTATTTGGTTACCTCATTACTTTAACTATGTAGTAAATGATAATGAATTCAATTAAATGGTTAAAGTACCTCATCGTATATAACTAATATGGATCATGCTTTCAAAATTGCATAAACTTATACAAATTCAACTCCATAATATATTTTATAATTTTCATCATAAATGAAGGAACAAACAGAAATACATTAACAATATTTTTATTTAATTTGTCTATAAAATATAATTATGAAGTCACGTTTATTATCATATACACTATCTATTTTTTTCCAACAATTCAATTGAAGCATTTGAGTTATATGTTGTAAATTGATAATTTCAAAACACTAAAATAAAGATTGAGAAACATAGCAAAGCCAAAGCCAATTGATTGAGAGCACATTTTTCTATATTCCACACAATGAAGTAGGTTAGGCTTGAAAATGATTTGTTGTTGAATGTTCTTTTTTTAAATAATGGGAAAATGTCAAAGCATAAACAACGGGCTTAAAGGTTTTAACATCGGTTCTCTCAATGGAGAGGGTTGAAAAATTCAAAATCTTTATCTATATAAACAAAATAATGTGATCACGACTTTGAATCGAAGTTGTTGCATTATTATAACCCCTCCCTTTCATATGATCTTGAGCCATTCCTCTTCCTTTAAAGTTGTTAGTACAACAAAAATATTTAATTTTTTTTATTAATTTTTTTTCAAAAACATATATTAACAAGGGTTGTATGGCAATGCAGTCCTTGCCGAGTTAGTTGGGAAACACATGTTGAACATCATAGATACATTTAATTGCATATGTAATAAGGATGAAGAGTTAGTTGGGAAACACATGTTAAACAACATCAATACATTTAAATGCAGATTTAATAAGGATGGAGAAAATAAAAAAAACTTCTTTGAGATTAAATTTTTATTTATATGACAAAAAGTTGAGACTGAGATTAAAAATTATTATGGTATGTATGGTCTTTACTACCATCCAGGTACTATGTCTACAAAAGAATTAAAGCTTAATACCCCACTACCTTGGATACTTGTAATAAAATGAAAGTTTGATTAATATTGATCAACATATATTAAAGTAAATCTATAATGTTCATTAAAAATGGCAAAGTTCCTGCCGAACTTGCTTGAAATTGGAAAGATGGTGAAATGCAATTTAATGGAGGACTGTTAATAAGGTAGAAAAATTCCAATGTTGAGGTATGAGTACATTAGTATTCCAATGTTGTAGTATGACTACATTCAATTTTGTGAATTTGATATAAAATTATAGTTGAAAACTAGAGTAGAACGGTGCCATTTGAATTTTAATTAATTTTGGTTGTTGAGGCATTTTCAACTTTTTACAAACCATCTTCAATGTGTTGCAAGGCTTACTCGGTTACAATAAATTTTTGTTGTTAGCAGAATAAAAAAGAAGGAAGAAATAAATTTCATTTAAAAATAATAGTGTGCAATTAGACGATGTGATGCAACTTAATGGTAAATATTCTAATGAAATAACATGATTACATTCAATTTTGTCAATTTTAATTTGTCTTTGATTTTATTGGAACACAGACATTGGATATAACAAAAGACAAAGGAAGTGAAATGCAATTGAATGCACGATTGGCCATTAGCTACAAAATTTCTTCATGGCAAATATTTCAATGTAGCATTGTACAAAAGATTTGATTTTTTGATAATGAAAGTGCATGAAATCTCCATCATATATATATATATATATATATATATATATATACATTGTGTAATAAGCATATATGGTCTATCTTGAAGATAGTGGAAGCAAAGACTATGGTATAATGTTTCTCTTTGGCCTTCATTCAAGTGACATGAACTTTTATCAGCCAGTTGATCGAAGAAGTAAATTAAGTGCCTCAAGTTTTAGTGAGTTGGCCTTTCTTTTTATTCTCCTAATTCGAGATGCGAGACTATGTTGTCTTCATTTACTGTGAATCTACCATGAACTCGAAGATCTCGTAGCATATAGACAGTAGCTCGTTTTTTTTGTAGATATGTCTCATATGACATGTCTATTAGGCTAGGAAGTATATTGTGCAGAAGAGGCTCTCTGATAGTGCATTGTAAAGCCTTGTTTTCAATGGTGCGGATAATAGCATTGACGCAGTGTTGATATGTGAAAGGACGTTTTTTACTACATTTAAGACAATCAACCATTTCATCTTTTATCAGTGCAGTTGCACCTATAGGAGAGTTACAAGATGCACATACAGACTCGAATGGTGTTGAATGCATTTGCAATTGCCAGTGTACCTTCAACCTGTATATAGATTACAACATGGGGTATTTTAAATAGTATATATACATGTATAAAAGTTTAAATGATCTTGTGTATGAAGTTTGTAAATGAAGTTCTATATGGATACTTACAATAATTGTTGAATGTGTTATTTTTTCTAGATCTTCCACATCTTATGTTTTGAGTGTTGTTATGAATGCTGACTATGTTGTGCGAAATACCTTTTCTTTTATGCCTCTCCTTTTGGTTATATTTTTAAATAACATAATGGGGAATTTATTACTTGTAGTTGTTGTTCCATTGAACTAAAGAAATGTTCATATGTTTCGAAAAATTGAAGCTGCTACATAGAATATGATAGTTGTTGTGTAGCTAAATTTAATGAATATTAGAAAGTTAAAAGTCAAGGAGTGAACATTGGAGGTCGTACCACTGCCTTGTCATTGTCTGTGTTCCCATCCTTTATGTGCAATGTGTACTGCAATCCGACTTTTCTTGTGAGGGTGATGACAACTCCGATTGCTCCAATTGGATACACATCCATGTTATCTACAAATTGTCTAATTGTTTTGTTTGGTATGAAAGTGTATTCTTTACAAATTGGAGATAATGTTTCTATGAGACTGGATTCATCTAGCGAGATAATCCGATCACAATCTCCAAGGTCATAGTTGGTTTTTGGTAGAATTTTAAAATTTGTAATAGATATTCCACTGGCAGGTAAGATCTTTTCCTTGTGCCTTTGTATAAGGTGTGCAGGAACAGTTAATGTGACTGTCATCATGCCATTCTCATTTGTCATATCGGCATGAAGGATTTTACGTGATTTATTTACTTTATCCAAATATGTGTTGTAGACAACCATGACATCTCCGATGAACAAGTCCTCAATCCTACGGTTATTCAAGTCCTCAATCGATACAATATGTGGAGGTGTAAATCTGGGTCATTGAAAGGAGATTGCAAGAAATAAGTGATATGATGAACATCTCTTGTTTTTTTATTTTTTTTCATAAATTGAGAGTGTTACATATCTATGTACATACCTTTCAATTTATTCTTGTTGCATAAGCGTGGTTGTATCGCTTGAGGTTGCAATGTTGGTTGCATCAATTAGAGGCAATGGTATTCCAGGTAACAATATTTCATTTGTACTAAGCATAATAATTTGTTAATGGCATTATTAGATGTTGTTATTCATTTTTTCATGTATAAAATAAAGATAGTTTATGAATGTTGAAAGGAAGATAATTTATGAATATTTACATTGGCAATTGTTGGTGTTGTGGTGTTTGTGATGCCTAACTGCTAATGGTTTCTTGGCTTGTCCAGGTTCTCCTGTATTGAACATTCAAACATTGTGTATGAAACATGTAAGATAGAAGAAGTAGTTTGACATCCATAAGACAATCTAGTTTGCATATGAATTGTGAATCTACATATGTATATAACTTACTAGGAAGAAGATATTGGATGTGTTATTGTTATGACCATACCTTCTCTTTGAAGGTTGTTCTTGGATTTCTTCTCCGATGTCGCTTGTAACTTCTTCTTCTTCATCACTTGTTCTATTTCTTTTGATGTAAAGGTGATGTATAAAATGCAATATAGAATATAAGAATATGAAATATGGAACAATAACAAATGACATTTGGAATGCAAATTAATAAAATACAGAGAAGGTTCGAAATATGTACCTTTTTTTTCCATCCATGTTTGTAATTGTCCTTATTATCTTTTTAAGCGCGGATAATTGGTTCGGTGTACTATACATTGAACAAAACAATCAAGGAAAGTGAATAGTTATGCAAATAGATTTTAGGAAGATGCAAATGCATTGAAAGTTGCTAATGTATTGTTTTTTTATATTACAAAAATCTAACATCGATACTATACCAACCTTTTGGCAGTTGTGACATGATTTGTTTTATGCGATACAAAGGAAAGGCATTTGTAAATGTGTAACAAAGATATGGATATATGCTTTAGCTCAAAATATGCATTATGATTTCTGTGTATATTAGACTTCAAGTAGGAGACAAATTGTATCATGATCGGTCCAATATGTATTCAATGTATATATTCTGGAGTTTTTTTTTTTTGCATTTGACCAAATATGATCAATGAGTGTTTTCTGTGCATGGTTTGTTTTTCCTAGGAGCATATAGGCATTGTAATTGCACATGTAGTTTTCCAATTTTTTTGTCTGTTCATTACACTGTGACATGTCAATGTTGAAGTCTCCTAGAATGACTAGGATTTTGTTTTGGTGAAAATGACATAATGCTTTTGGGATGGTATTGAATATGCTGGGAAAAGTTGCATGCGGTGCAGCATAAATGTTGATTATTGCAAGATGGGATCCATGGAATGCTACTTTAGCTATAAGGACGTCTACAGATTGGTCTTCATAGTGCATATGTTCTAGTATTGGGAGATGTTTTTTTACTAGTGTCATGACTCCATGTTTAGTGCAACTTGATATGCAATTGAAGCTTGGAAATTGTTGATTTTGCATAGATAATGTCATGTATGTTTCTTGCAAGTATAAAATATCAAATTGCATTGTGTCATAGTCATTGAGTATGTCATTCATATGTGCATGTAAGCTACATGTGTTTAGCGTAAGAATTGAGATGTTTTTGCTTGACTTTATGGAGTTGAAATCATATGCCAAGTTCCACTTTGCAATGGTTCGGAGGCGGTGCATCTCAGTATCAATTTTTTGTTTCACCTTGAAGTTATCCATTTTGAGAGGATTTAGCAAATACAAAGACTCTATGTTTCTTACACGAGATAAGGTTGTATATACCAATCCATGGATTCGTATCCCAACAGTGTCAAATGCAACACTGTCAAGTGTTAAACCCTGTGACCTATGTATTGTACATGCACATGCAAGTTTGATATGGAATTGTTTTCGGATCTTCAAATGGGTTGGATTTTTTGTTGTTGATAGTGGTTTTGCTATGCGCAATCTGGGTATCCACTCTTTCGAAATGTCCATGGTATATAAATATCTGAGCTTGTTAGCTTGGCGATGTCCAATGTCTGGATCATAGAACTTGATCCACAAGACATCAAGTTTGTCTTTTTTTGTGTAGGCTTTCACTATGCCATTTGCACCATTGACTAGGCCATCTTGCGAATCGTAGTTACATGCATATATTTCAACAAGGATGTTTAATTTTATGACAAGTTGGGAAGGAAAAGTTGTTGTACATTGATGGTATGGTACATTTCCATGGTTTTCTTCCTCCTCATCAATTGCATTGATTAAGAGCTCATTGCTAGGCATTAATGAGAGCATATGTTTGTTATGTAGTGCAACATCTTTGTTTTTGTAGAATAAGTAAGGAAATGTTGGATCATTTGGAGCAGGTCGCATGCAATTCGTATTGATATATGCCAAATCATTGTTTGTTTGGCTATTTGTTCGCATCCTATTTAGAATTGCAATAAATTTCTCATTTGTTTGGTGCATTGTAGTATGTAGTTCATAACACTTCACATTATCTTTCCAAAAGTCATATGTTATTGTTTGCATGTTCATGGTAGGTTGTTCAAATATGAGGGAATCTTGTATGGGTTGTGCTTGATAGAGATCACCACAAAAGATCATATCTATGTTTCCAAAGTACTTTGTTTGTATGTGTTTAATGTTTCTTAGTCTATTGTTAATGATGAATAGGAATCGACTTCCGATTAGAGAAACTTCATCAATGAAGACAAGTTGTAGTTCTTGATAGAGCTTAGAAAACTTGTCCAACATTTCTTTGCTAAGTGGAAAGAAATGAGACTTGTTGAATGGCATTAGAAATGCAGAGTGGATTGTTATTCCACTTGCATTATAAGCAACTTTGCCTATGTATGCCAATATCAATCCCTTTGGTTTCAAAGGGTCAATTGTATTGTGTGCATCATATATTCATATGAGCATTTGGAATAACATCTTTGCTGTAAATGTTTTTCCTGTTCCTGCCCCACCTGTGAAGAACAAGTACAATGGCTCTTGGATGTCCATTGATTTCTTTAGGGCAATGTCTTTGACAATTGCTTGTTGTTCTTTATTTAACAATCTTCTAAGTCTATAATATTCTTCATTGTCGAGGAAAAATGGGTGGTCTGTGACTTGAAATCCTCGGTTAATTGTTTTTTTCAAATTTGATTCTTGAGGTCATTTCAAGTCTTCTTGCAAGTCGTACTACTCACAATGGAATTTAGTTGGTTCTTGTTCTGTGAATGTATCATCAATATCCATAGCGTTATTATATAATTGTTCAATTGCATTTTCGAGGTCACCCCATGTTGGATTGATGTTGTATGTAAATTTAGCTTCATTGATTTGTATAGTGTTTGCGTGGAAACTGTAAGCAGCCTTCCATGTAGGTAGGTCATGTTTTAATGTATGCTCATTTTTTCCAAATGGCACATATAGCAATAGCTTCTCTCTACAATAATTTTCATTGTCAATGTGTTTGTTGTATTTCATGAACCGTATTACATTTGTTTTTTTCCTTTTTGATATGTGTGTACCGTTTTTTTTGTACTTGGATACAAATTCAACAAGGCAGATGTTGGAAATAGTATGTGGTCGTTGAATGTAGTAATAAATAATAGATTGGCACATTACATCTTCTGAAGTATCAAGTTTTTGTTTTAATAGAAAGGGTGGCTTCAACATAAATGTGCATTTATCTATTGGGGATGTGTTTATAAATATACACTCTCTTGAACTGCAATTTAGTGGTAGAGAGAGTGCTATGTGAACTGCTTGTTGAACAGACATTTGTTGAAGATTAAGTAATGTATTTCCAAGTGTGCGTATCATTTAAATAGCATCGATTTCACTCCTTTCATGTTCTTTGCATATTCTTCGAAATGCATTTGTCATAGATTTGTCAACTATAGTCATGTATGAACTGCAATATGATGTTGCAGCGTATGCATTGAGCACGTACTGTGCATCTGTATTTGCATTCCATAAATTTGGCATGTCCTTTGAAAAACTAATGTTCCAAATATGTGAGGGTTTTCGTTTAAGGAAGATTGTCGGTTGTTTCAATTTACATTGTATTAGTTGGATGTATTGATCTTCGGCTAGCTCCATTTCCACTAAGAAGTCTTCAAAGGTCATTTCACTGTCATATTTTTTTTGCTCTAAAGATGTGAACATGGACCTTGACTTGTTGGCAAGATCTTTATCCAGTAAGCTTATTGGTTCGAGCACTATTGTTCTTTCATTGGTGGCATATGGAAGTTGTATCTGCAATGGGAATTCCTTCGTTTCTTACAGCTTCTTGTATGGTAATGCCTATGGAATTTAGAAAGAGCTGGATCCAAGTGGTCTGTGTCGCATGTTATGTATTTGTCCAAGAAATTTTCAATTTCTGAGTTGTTTTCCCTTCCATATATTGGGGCATCTTCTATCCATAGCAGTCCATGTTTATGCTCGCTTCCTCTATTTTGGAACTCTGTTATGAAGTAGTAGTCAACTACTTTTCCAAACAATGTTTCATCATGACATATCAAATGCTTTAGATCATTTGTTCTATGTCTATAGTAATGAGTACATGTGACTGGATCCTTTCTTATGAGGTAGTCAATGCCAATGTCTTCCAATGTTTCAGTGCACTTTTTCTTTCCCCTGTTCGTATACAACTCAATCAATGTAGAGACTAATGGAGTCCACTGATGCTCAACGCTTGTGAATGTGATGAAAAAGGTTGGTGGTCCCAATTGTCGTATCATTGCAAATATGTTTTTCTGTATTTGGTGAAGGTAATCAAGAGAAATGCGAATGTTTTGAAGTCTACGTATCCAATATCAGATTTGAGTATTTTTTCCAAGTTTGGTTTGACATCTCTTGCTAATAATGTTCTTCCTCTTAGTTGTCCCTTTCTTATTCGTATCCAGATGCAAGAGCGTACTTTCTCAATTAGTATTTGCATTGTTTTGAAAAACAAATTTGTTGTCTGATATGAGAAATCATCACTAGCATGTAGCAATTCCCATTTTACTATTTGTAGGTAACTAAATCTCTTTACAATGTCATCGTCACATGGATCACCATAGAATAAGGTTGGGAAGTTCATTTTTTCTGCAAATTTGTCCTTGAAAATGCCAAGTGGACATTTCTCTTCAGTAGGTGCAACTTCGATGAGCTTGTCTTGCAAATCGTAAATGCGTTGTGATTCTATGAATCCATGTACTAATGTTTCAGTTGGTCTTTCATTATCTGATTCAGTATCCATATCACTTCCATAATCAGAATTCTCATTGTCTATACAAGTGTGATTGTATTGTTCTAGAACAACACTCCATTGCTTGTTTATAGAGATGTTTTTATCCTTATACAGAGATCTGGAACATAATTCTTGCAGTACTCTCATGACAATGTTGACACGTACTTTTTCGATCTGGTATGCATTCTTGTATTTCAATCGTCTTTTTAATGCAACTGCAATTGTCAATGTTTCATCCATGAATTGTGGCAAGGATTTTTGCACAATATCCATGTGCACAGGGACATTGATAATTGATCCTGTCAAGCCCATTTGGGATCGCTTGTAACCCCATTGCCTAATTTGTGCAAATGCAATTATGAGTGATACAAGTCTCTCTTCAAGTTCTGAAAGTTCCTTTACCATTGGTAATGGCATGTTACATCTTATTTGTTTAGGTGTTGCAAATTTTGGTAATTTTCCATTTTCAACAGCTCTCTTGCAAGGAAGGCATATCTTCTTACTAGAGAATATTTTTTTAGTTGTTGTTAAGATAAAATATTCTTCTTGCGAGTCTTCAGTAAAGCATCTAATGTTGTGTGAGAAATGTAATTGCTCGCAAATTGCACATGTGTTTTTAGGTGTGTCCTGTAGCTTCTTTAGACATGTTTCTTGTGAAGCATTATTTGTTACATGGACATGCATAGTAGATGTTTTCTTTATTGCTTTCTTATGTTCAATATCTGTACAGGAAGGTGTATGATTCAATGTAGGATATGTTAATTGTGTTCTTTTGGTAAGAGGCATTGTTGGGTCAATGGGATTTGTATGGTGTTCATATACATGTTTTTTTAGTCCATGTCTGATGGGGAATTTTTCCTCACATTTGTTGTTTTCGTGGATCATTTGTTTAACTTTGTGACAAGAAAGTGCATGCTTTTTAGTAGCATGTGTGAATTTTTGATGGAAAGCCATATTAGAGGTGGGAGCAGTATTGGCAGCTACATTTTATCCTTCCCATGTAAAGGATATATACGTTGGTGTTTGTCCAAGGTGTGTTCAAGAAGCAATGCATTATTGGTCATAGCTGTTGTAACTGACACATCTGTAACTAGACGATGGTCAATCGCATGTGTGTTGTCTACATCCATTGTAGCTTGGCTACAATGTCCGATGCATATACTATTTCTATTTTCTCTTATTAATGGTTCATAGTGAACGTGAAATGTATCGGTTTCAAATGACAACAAATACACTGTTTCAACACAGCTCGAGCGAGCAGAGTAGTGGGTTACAATGTTATTGCAATGAGAGGACCATACTTGGATATTTACATTGAAAATGATTGATATCCATTGTAAACAAAATGGTCCACCCTCTATCTTCCCCTTTTGATATGGCATTGCCATTTTGACAAGATACTCTTGCCAGTCATTGGTCATTTCTGAACTATGTATGGAATTGCATGACAAGTGTTGATGTAAGCAATGAAATGCATTGGGGTCACTACTTTTAATTGCATTGCAGAATGATTGCACAATATAAAGTCTCAAGGATTGTACATTGAAGTTTGTTGCTATCAAGTAACAAATTGCTACAAATAGACTATCCACACAACTAGATGTGTTGGTTATTGCTCTTCTTAATCCATGAGTATGCATCCTATGCATGATAGAATTCCAAGGGCATTCAAGGTTCTTGCCCAATTGTGACAGGTAATTATTAGTTTCTTCAAAGTTGCATGTGGATAGTTTTTTGTAAAGCAATGGTTGATAATAACCACTAACAGGATTTGCATCGTGGAACAAGATGCAATACGAGTCTATATTTGCATCTTTGTTGAAATAAAGATACCTTGTTTTTCTTGTTAGTGACCAAACTGCAACTGGTATGTTCAACCATTTTTCTAGCCATCGTATGCATAATGTGTCTCCCTAGAGTCCTCTCTCGTTTATATTTAGATTTGGAGAGGCAGATAGTCTCATTCTAGAAAGATATGCGTGTACATCGTGGACTCCATGCAATTGGTATAGAGAATCAATTGCTAGCTCATACTCATACGATTGAAATGCCTCTAGGTCACCATTTTGTAAACAAGCCAAGAAATGATCTATTAATCCATTTCTCAATTCAATGGAGGAGTAACGAAAGTGTAATAGCACATGGAATGCATCAAATAAACAATCCT
>JASDQU010243058.1:9736-26882 GCA_032191745.1 Picea mariana
GATCATATTATCTCATCTTATCTGGTCTTCTAAACCAGATATATTGTGAAAATAGGTTTCCCCTCGAAGTGGACTATATTAATTGACTTTTTATCATTCTCAAGACATTGGTTCTTAACATTTGGTATCAAGAGCATCGATCCTAAGGTTTTTCTGCTTCAAACCAAACATCTTGGAATTTTCTCTATTAATTTTTTTCTAGGATTATTTAGACATGTGGAATTTTTTTGTATTTTCAATCATTATAATTTATGATATATTTCTTGTGGAAGTTAGGGGTTTTGCACAAGTTATTTTCTAATTATTTTAAGATATCTTTTTGTGGTTAGAAAGCTCAATTTTTTTTTTTAGAGATGTGTTTTGACATATTTAAATAACAAGGGATTTTTCGTTAAGCAGGTAAAACTATAGTTGGGAAATAATACACGCAGGAAATACAAATGGTTTCATGTGGTTACTAGAAACACATTGTTTCACCTATTGGAAACCCTTGTTGGTACCCCTTCAAGTAGTATTGCATTAGAAAGTACCTATAGACGGAATATCACTTCCACATATCTTTGGGTATTTAGGAAGTCCCCTAGGTATACCTGAAACCGACCTTAGATAAGCTATTCAACCATATTGTTGCTATAGTACATTGAGAACAACATTGTTGATCTACATTCGTTGATCAACATTAACATATATAGATCCATCCTTAGTCTTATTTTATTTTCTTCTCATGTTCCTTGTATATTATATACTTAGTTGTTTTTACCCTTTAATATGAAGGTTGTGGATTGGGCTACCATCAAGTCCGCGGGTCCGCAAACTCACAGACCCAGAAGTCTATACTTAGTCACTTTTATTACCTCACGATCCTAATACTTAGTATTTTTCTATTTTGCAGGAGTCCCATTATAGGAGAAATCCACCCTTCATCACGCAAATTCTCTTGTCCTGCAACCCACAAACCCAAAACACTTAGAATGACCCCTTCTATTTCCACATCATCTATAGGGCACCACTTACCTTTTCCATACTTTGTTGATTTTCTTGAATGCAGATGCAGGACAACCTTCATTTCCATTCACCTTTTCCTTAGACCCACAGTCCCACAACCCGCAATCTCGCGTCCTCTAAAATGACTCATCCACTTCAAAAACCAACAAAATTGACTCTTTATACTTATTTTATCTTATCATTGTGGATGTGAGAGACCTTCCTTCTTATCTTTTTTGACTCTCCATACCCACAGTCTTGCATCTCATAGTCCCACATTCATCATATTTCACTTTCCATTCCCCACTTTGCACTCCCATACTTAACCATTTTTTGTGTTTCCTGACATCATATCACCATTCACGATGGTATTTACTTCCCCTCCACCACCTCATCCACCACTTTTGTTAACCTAAATACCATTATTAAATGGCATAGATTTCATAAAGGATTTGTAATAAATTCAAAACCTAACCATTGAAACTAGCAACTTTGAAATAAGAGCTACAATAGTTGCTAATGAAGAAAATACATGGTAATATTAATAAAGAATTAAAACGCCTTGTTGTAAAAAGATTATATCAACAAGAGTGCCACCTATTTGTAAAAAGGGAAATCGGTGTAAATACATGTCAAGTAAAAGAAAAGACTTGTATTGTGGAGACACATTTAACACTCGTGTACGTGAAGAACACCAATTCCAATGGTCACGAGCCTATATGTGGTATTTAGCTCTTCCCCTTGTAAAGAAGGAATTAAACAAGGTCTAGAACTCAGACATTGTATTAGTTGGGTGTGTGCATGTGTTGGTATATTTCAAAGAACCGATACTTTAATGCACCGATAATTATGACACATAACGAAGAATTATTCGAATCCAAGTGAAGTCGCCATTTTCTTTGTCCCCCTCGATATTCAAGAGAATGATGTGACTTATGAACCCCACTATGTTGTTTAAGAATGATGAAGCATATGAGTTTCTCAAATAACACCAAGGAGGATTAGAGCTCCTCGAGAGTTATCTCACCAGCCCGAAAGTTGGCATCAATTCTGGTCATGTCGAGGTAAGTTCTTTGAAGTACCCATATAAAGAGTTTGCCTGGATTTTTTCCCAAATAAGTGGACTAGGGTCCACGACCTCTGTATCGAAACACATTATGTACATTCTTCACTATGTTGTTCATAAATATGCCATGATTGACTGGGCCCGAATTATCTCAAACAAGATTTTATTTCAGTTGGGTGGCCTAAGAAAAACCTGAAAATCTTACATGACTTTGTATTTGGTCGATGTTATTGCTTACTGTCACATATTTGAAGACTTTCCTAGAGAAAGAAATGTTTATTTTGATCACACTACAAGGAGAACACCTTCCAGAGGAGGTTTTTGTGGAGGTTTTTGGTGTTACAAAATTTGAAAAAATAAAAAAAATAAATAAATAAAAATAAATAAATAAATAAATAAAAATCTGCTACAACCTACTCTATTGGTTGCAAAGGTTTTAGCAGAGGTTTTAATGAATGTTCCATATAACAAAAAAAAAAAAATCGGACAAGCAGAGGTTGTAGCGGATGTATTTTTTTCGGTGTTTTTATTGTCAAACACATTGGTGCACCATTGAATAAAATGCCTTGGTGTGTACCTAACCATAAAATGTACCAGAATGACCTTACATGAAAGGCCATGGAACATACATAAAAGCAAAAAATGCATTAGTGCACCATTACATAAATTATTGGTGCTTACATTAAACAAAAACGCACCAATGTGCCATTACATGAAATGCATCGGTGCATACATAAGACGAAAATGCATTGGTTCACCATTACATTACTACCTTGGTGCATAGCTATGACGGAAAATGAATCGGGGCGCTTATGGTTACTACACCCCAGATTCCCATTTTGTTGCATGCAACGCTGGTGCGCTTGTATTTTATGTCCATCCTGGTACTTGTATAATTTGTACATTTTGATGCATGTATTACATATAATGCACCGGTGTGTTTATCTTAATAAACGCATCAGTGCGTTTAATTTTTTTTAAAGCACTGGTGTTGTTATTATATTTAAAAACCTGATGTGCATTTATCACATTCCCATCGTAAAATTTTAAAACAATATATATTATCGCACATTTTGTGCACTAGTGATTCCATATAATTAATATGGATTTTTTATTTATTATGTTTGATATGCACCAGTGCATATAACCCCTTAAAAACACCAATTTCTATATTATTTCAAGCACCATTTTGTGAGTTCATAAGAATGCACCGATAGGTATATATTTTAATTAATTGTTTTTTTTTAAGATTTTTTATAATAATATTGTTTTAATATTTCTATTATTGCATTTTGATATAATGATTGCATTAATGCCTTATCCAACAGATTACATCTTTGTTATTTGCAACAATGTAAAACATTCACATATTAATTAATTAGTTTTTTGCAACAATGTAAATAATTCACATATTAATTAATCAACGACGCAACATTTTACAACATTTGATGATGTAATAAAATAACAAACATAAGAGACCCATGGTCATACAAAATGGGACAAAGTAAAGGTCCACAATAATCAAAATGGAACCAATATGTAATTGTTACAGTTATCGGTAACATGTCTCATGCAATTGGGACATTCAGTCCACTACATTAAGAAAAATCCTTGAATTTTACAGACCGATATTACAAAACATACAACTTGTAATAACATTCAATTATATGGATTGTCATTCATCACTTGAATTGTTGTCATTGCTCGAGTTGTGTGCATTCCTCATTTCTTGATCAATTGTAGGAAATATTATGCTTTGGTTATTTAAATGGATGTTTCTTTCCCGACTTCCTTTTGGCATTCCAACTGCTCATGTTCCATCTACAAACATAGAAATAAAGTGTAATAAGTAAATCTACATTTGTAATATAGTAGAATATACATGATTGCATAAATCAAAAAGCGTACCATAGCAATGAGTGATTCATAAACCATACACATGATTTCGAAGCTTTGCCTCATGTTGTGTAACAAAACATCTTTTGTTGGATCCTCTCCATACTTTGTTTCCTGCATGTTTAATACGCCATGACAAAGCATAGTCAATATAATTAATATAAATGTTTCTTTTTGTGCCATTAATTATAAAACAAGGGAAGTTAAACAACATAGTTACTTACAAATTGTTCAATTAAACCTTGATACTTCAACATATACTCGCAACCCTTAGTTAACCCAATGTTGGTCAATTGTTTGGTTGGCTCTTCTTTGTAAGCTAGCACCTATTAGAAGACATCCATGGACCAATGTAAATTAATTATTTAAATATAAAGATCACAACAAATATGAAAACTTAAGTAACGTCGAAAATGTAAGTAATCGCAAACTTTGTGATCAACCATTTTCTTCTTTGTCGTCATGTCTTATGTGTTGATTGGGTTCCATTTTGTTTTTGTTTTTGTTTTTTTCTGCAACAAAACAATCGAAAAATAGTATTAATATGATAAATAAATTCAATGTACATAAAATAATAAATGAATGGTCACATACTTGTGATGCACGTTTTTGTTGGGATGCATCCTCTTGTGATACACTTATGCTAATTTCTTTTCCCATCTCCTTGTACACTTTTTTGGACATCCCTACCAGCATGTATTGGATTTCCTCTTGTTTGTCGCTTGGAATTTTCATAATCTTCATGAAAAACGAAAAAACACAATAATTTTTTTGTAAAAGGACATGAAAGTAAATATAGAAAAACAAATTAATTTGGTAATTATTGGAACATATTATAGAAAAACATGTTTAGTAATAACACATTTCATATGATTTTTTTTTTGTTATTGTAAGTTTTTTCTATTGCAAGTCTCATGGGTCCCATTGACTATGGCTCCAAAAATGCTTCATGTAGTGTATGTATAACCTGATTCTTGGAGTCTCTGGATTGATTTTTGTATTGTAAGTGGGAATTGTGTCTATATGTTCTTTCCACTATATCCCTCAAAGCTCTGTAAAACAATTTGTCCCTCTCATTAACTTCAAGCACCACTCCAAATGAATTGATGACCAAGTTGTCATCATCATTATTTACATCCTTAACAATTTTTTTCCTCTTAGGACGAGATTCCATTCCCTCACCATCGGTCCCTGCATAACATTAAAAAAAATGTGAAATATAGTGTTTAAAACTTGTTAGCGATTAATGTTAAGAAAATCGTTTTTAGTAAAAGTCAAACAAAAACTTAATGTTAATTACCTTTCAATCCACTTGTTTCCTCTCTTTGCAACATTTCCATAAATCTTTTACGCTCTTTTTCACTCAGATTACGAACAATCTTATCGATTTTTTTCAAGTTTTTACTCTGCATGACACGCATTAACCAATACAAATTATTAATTTAAACTTACAAATATTTCAAATATATTAACTTTTTAATAAAACTTAAATAAATTGCCTCCCTCTCTTATTGGGATGAGCTACCATTGCACTCGCTACAATAAGATGTTTTCTTTGAAATTCTTGTATAAAAAAAATCAGAAATCTTCAAAAATAGAAATTATGAAAATTTTATACAATCTAGTATTTTGATGTGTGTCATTAAACAGACCGCACCGGAGTGTCAAACATATACATGCATTGGTACGTACTCATATTCATTGTGCATTGCTAACTTGTACCCATATGATACGAAAATCAATACAATTTATATTTTCGACCAATCGGTGTTTTTCACAGATATATGCGCCCTGGTGTGCTTTTCAATAAAGTGAGCATCGGGTTGCTACCTCTGTATAGTGCGCACTGGGGTTATTTTCCTGTACAGTGTGCATTGAGTATCGCATAATTTGTTTTTGAATTTTTTTTTGACAACGACAGTGTTTGGGATTCGATGCAATGAGTGGTACCATTGCAACAGATACCAAACGTCCCAAATGCAACTAAATAAACTCTATAAAAATCTATTGCTTAAAAAAATAAACCCTATAAAAGTCTATTTCTTAAAAAAAGAGGGGAACAAAAAGAACAACAAGAAAGTTACGGGTTCCAATACCGAAGGGAAGGATGAAACCCTTATATTTTTTTAACATGCATTGAAAATAGTTTGAATCAAATAGGGAAAGATTGAAATGATCAACAGAATGAAACCACATATCTGACATTTCTTCTATGCAGGTTTGTATGTGCCCTACAGATCCTTTTCAAATTTGTGTCTTTAAAAAAATCGAGCCACTCGAAAGTCTTTCGTGGTAAATCTCTCCTCCACAAATCTTCCCTCTAAATTCTGTCAAAAAAATGAAATAATGAATAGTATTTTAATTTATAAAAAAATATGTTTTGAAAAATGAAATTCCCTCTCTTTTTTTGTTGTGTTTTTTTAGTTTGTGTGTAAATTTTTTTATTAAACTATATATTTAAAAAATTAAATTTTTCGTCAACTAGGTGCACCTCACTAATTAGTGTGCCCCGGTGCGTATATACTAAAAACGCATCGATACCAATTTTATCGACAAAATAGAAATGCAAACCTTCACTAATAAAATTTATGGATATTTTTGTTTGAGGTTCTAACGAATGTAACAATTTGGTGTGGCACACTGGTGCATTATACACACACACACTGGTATGTTATAAAGAAAATAAAAGCACTGATAAATTTTAATATCAAATTCATGCACTTATTGATGATGGTTTTGGTTCAAATGCAGGGAAAAGAAGGTTATAATATCAAATGGCCTATACTTCATATTTTAGCTCATTACAATTGTTTTACCCTGCCAAGTGTAACATGCCATATTCCAGTAACATGTAGCCCGGGTCAATGGTATTACACCGTGAATTAGATCTCTTTTATGACACGTTATTGGTATGTGATTGTTCAAAATGTAAAGGGTTGAAGAAGAACCCTTGACCAGTCACATTGTATCATTATATTAATGATTGGCTACTCAAAATTGATGGTATAATACCTCCCACTACGGTCAGTAATCCAATGGGTGATATATAAAAGACACGTAGGAACACTTCCATATGCTTCTTTTTTGAAAATTTGGAAGCCAGATCAACTAAATTTTGTCCTAAATTAGCCAATCCGTCTCCTTCTGTTGAGTCAACGGAGAGTTCTTATAGTGAGCCAAAGTATGATATCAATACTACCCAAAACATCACTACTAGGATATAAAAAATGGTGTATGAGCTAAGAGCAAAAATTTCCAAGCACACACCAAAGTATATTCAATTGTTGGAAGGTAGTGATGACTTCCCTCTTCCTATCCATGTGCAAAATAAACACCAAACTTGTTACAACCGAGATTTGTGTGGCATTTGGTCGTTGTCCATGCATGTGCTCGATGTTGGAACCAAATTCACTTGTTGTGGTAATATTTATATGGTTTCCAAGTCTAAAATAGATGTTGCAAATCTTGGTTTGTTTATCCTTTCACATGTATTTGTTAATCCCAAACAATCAGTGGCACTTATGTCATTTTGTGGTCCTCTTTATAGTCATCCTGATTAATTGAATATTGTCAAATACAAACATAGCATTTGCATGTATAGTCTATGCATGAATGGTTATGAGTTTAGAAACTTTAACAATAAAAACTTGTTATATATCGACGGTCATCCACGAACTCATGGGAACATCACAGGGTTCATAAATAGTTGCAGGGCCTCATTATTTAGTGCAAATTGTTCCTTTGAGGAAAACCCCAATGACATAGATTTCTTTATGAAAAGGAAGGCATCCATATTTGTTTTTGTGCATGCAATACGTAGTTTGTCTTCTGGTGACGAGTTGTTAATAAATTAAAACTTCCGACTTCCGTAGACCACCAACCACTTGCCAAAAACGCCCTGCAATGGGTCTAACTTTAGACGTCCCCTTGGGGAGTAAGAAAAAGATGATTGAGTAATTGTATTTTTGGATTTTCAATGGAACTAATGTAAATGTATAGTTTAATTTGGCATTCGTTTTATAAAGTGGTTGGTTGCATGTTACAATCATTATATCAAATATGGGGACTAATCTCCCTATAACTTCTACACATAGAATTTTGTTTATTTTATTTATTGACTTTGCTTAGTATTTTTTATATTTTTAAATATTTATATAAATTAATTTAACTCAATATTCTTTTAACCTTAACAAATTAATTAATTTATTCACTAATGAAATCAAATACTTACATTTCCTTATGAGGAGATTCATAATTAGAAAAATCAATAATAGCACCTATATTTCACTTGGTGGCCAAATATCCCATTTAGATGGGTCATGTGGTGGTTTTATAGCCTTCTTCATGGCCCGTGAGCCATAGAAGCTTCATTTAGAACATAATTACCTTGTTTTCCTTCTCCTACAATGGTCAATTGTCTAAGACCCACCCCCCATGTGAAACACCTCCAAAGAGTTCCTAAGAGATTCATTTAGGGTCCCAAGTCCTTTGAATTCCTACCCATATCATCCCTTGAGTGAAAAACTCCTAATGACACTCATCTCTCACTCAGAGGCCCAAAATCCTATTTGTAGTGCTTAAGTGGTGGTTCAAGGCCTTGTTCCTAGCCCATGAGACTTAGAAGGTTCACAGAGGGCATAGACTCCTTGTTTTCCTCATTGGACCATGGTTAAGGGCTTGAGATCCATACCTGGTGCACAAAATGTCCATGATGGCACTATTATCCTACTCAAAGACCATATAATCCCTATATAGAGCATATATGGCATTTCAAGGCTTCATAGGGAGTAAAAGGTTCATAGACAAGCATTTTTAAGGGATTAATCTCATTATTAAATGTGGCATTTAATTTAAAATGGATGCATAACAAAGTACAACCTTCAAAAGTGTATCCTATTTATCAAAATATTTTTTTTATTCTTTTAAAAAACAAAAAAACCATCTATATAGACACAAAAAAAGTGTATAACAACAAAGTTGTAGATCACTTTAAGATCTTTGCAATTATCTAAAGAGCAACAAAAATGGATGTTGGGGAAAAAGTTGTAAGAAAATTGCAAATATTCTTTTTCCTGTCAAAAGATTTATTTTTATATTATTTAGAAAACAAGAAAACACATATCAAGAAACATAGAAACTTAATAACATAAAAATTGTATATCTCTTCAAGATCTTTCCAAATATGTAAATAATGCCAAAAATGGATGTTGGGATAAAATATTATAGACAAATTACTAAATAACTCTTGATACATTTTACGGGTGGAAATTTATTATATAATTTATATTTTTTTTTGTTAAAAATAATGTGTTCCCATTATTAGTGCATGCACATTTCTAAAGTGCATGAATGTTTATTTTTAATTCTTATTTGGCAAACTTCATAGTAGTTTTCATGGTAGTTCAAAAGGAATTAAGGGTATTTTAAAAGGAACTTGTGCACATTTTGAATAACATGTACATTTTCATGCGAGAGCGTGTTCCCAAATTCTCAATTGCCAATATTTTAACCAACAACTTCATGCAGGATTCCTTTTGTTTGTTTCATAAACCACTTCATGATGTTTTCATAAGTTAAAATTAACTATTGCAAGGTAATAAAATAAAGGTTTCAACATGATTGTTCGAGAAGGAACACCGACATCATATGGCCCTAAAGATGTTTTTAGGGCTCATTAAATATGCATAGGATCTCAAATAACCCTGCATGCCCTCTAAATGGATTATTTGGTGAATGAGTATAATAATAGTGATGTTATAATGTTTTTCACTCCATAAAAGGGTATTAGTGACCCTAGACATGGCATGAGAAGGAACACCAATAAAGGGCCTAAAATATGATTTAATGCCGTATGAGCCCTAGATATGGTCACAAACCCACATTGTTGTGGTGAATTCCCTCTCTAGACAGTTTGAACTCCCCTTGGATCAGGTTTCCTTCGATCCAAGACAGGAGGAAAACAAATAAACACTAACTTCCCTTTAAGACTAATTTATATGTTCATTAATGAAATCATAAGAGAGAGATAAAGAGGAAAAGGTAGATGGCTTACCTCTTTCATGTAGGTTTTCCTCATTGCTCCAACTGTTGAAATTGATCTCGAAGATCCTAATGTGGAAGTAGCCCTCCTGCAAGAGACAATGTAATCCTCTTCTGCTACTATATATCATTAGATGAAAGTATATTTATCTATGATGAACTTAAACAAGACAAAGACAAACATTCATGAAATGAACAATGTAGACATTAAGAGAAATATGCCAAGTTATGTATTAAAAGTGGAAAGAAATTGAATATTTACAACCTCAATGACGATGTTGCAACAATTCCTCCAAGCTCTCCTTTTTCCATCCCATTCGTGCCACAATACTATAAGTTTGATGTTATGGACTACTTCCTCACAAGATCAAAGGTTTGATACTCCCAAGTTCCCCTCTTTTTCACCTTAAAATTCCCTCATTATATAGGAGTTGGAGGCTTAACCACCATGGAGAATATCACTCACTAGATCCACTAAATTGGGATCTCCAAGATTTTTAGGGAGAAAATATCTCTCAATGATTTTAGGAGGAAATATCTCTCAAGATCCATCAAATTAGGACATTGGTTTGAGAAAATATCTCAACCATCCATGAGACTCACAACTTCTCCTTGAGAATAGGAAACTAGATGTGAGGTGGATTCTCACACTAAATTAATTTCCTTATTTCAATAAAAATGAATAATACATGTGCACATAGTATTTTGACTTTCATATGATAAATTTCTCCCCCAACATGTCTAGGGATCATGACAAACACTCCCTCACTTAAGTGTGACAAATAGGTGTGTATCAGATGCCCTCTAAATTTTGAGGTCAGAAGAGAAATTGATGGCCGAAACACTTTACAAAAATATTAATGCAAGGGCTTCGGAGTAGGAGAGTTAGAAGGTGCAAACAAACATCAAATAGTATATATGTATCATCATCGAGGTAGGCATACCCATACTCAGAATAAAGTGACTCAAAGCATGGTCATCGACCAATACAGTGTGGATCCATAAAAGTACTGAATAAGGATATGTCCACCAAAAATACAATGTGGATCCATACCTTCCATGGTGCGGTCATGTAGTATCCACGAAAGAATACACAGTGGAGCTATGATATGACAAAACACAGCCATGGACCAATACAAAGTGGATCTATGTGACAGCATATACATCACTGAGATTTCCAATATGATGGTTATACTGGAATCTACTGCATACTCAAATGATCTCCATCGCAGCCTGGGTAAAGCATATAACAGAGTGAGCGCCCAACCCAGGGTCTTCATCTTGATCCCGAAATAGTATGGTTCTAGCCATGTTAATAGATGTCTTGATGTCAAACATGGTAGAAACCACTTGATTATCGGTCATTTAATGTATATCTTTAATAAGTGCGAGGGAAATCACCAATGATGACAGTGACTCCCAAGGTACCCTAGTACATTCCAACGAATGTGAATAAATGAGTTGAATTTGGACATTCGTGGAATCATTCAATCAGAGGCCAATGGTGTAAACCTATTGTCGAAGGAGAGGAAACCCGCCTTTGAGGCATGTAGGTTCCAAGGTACTAATTGGTTTCTAAGTCTAATTCCCAGATAATGTGTTGAAGTTGACAGGAACAGACTTGTCAAAGGAATAAACACCAGAAAGTGATGAAATAAACACCAGAAAGTGATGTAAGATGGTGGATTAAATGAGTATGGACTGACACGAGGATGAAAGTTGGTAATACTACATAATGATTGGTTTGAGGTGAAAATTCCCTTCAACCTTGTGAGGCACGACAAGTGACTCAGAAACATTGACTCGATGAGTACCAAGAACATAATGTGATGATAATTAGAGCACTCTTCGAATGGAACAAAAAAGTAGAAAGACACGTCGAATTGGTATGACTTAGAGACAAGAAGATTATCCAATTGTAAGACAAGACGTAAACATGTGCCATGTTCAAGGGCGATAACAAACAACTACCACAATGTTTTCCAAAATTTGACCCACATCCTTCAATTTACCCCCCATCATGATTGGCGAGTACCTTTTTGTTTTTTAATGAGCTCAAGGAGGATATCATATGCTCAATATAGCTCATCTTCAGTGAGTCCCTCATCAAATTTTTAACGAAACTGAAGAAGGAGGGGTTCGGTCCCATATATACCATATGGGTCCTTTAATGTATAATTTTATGATCCCAAAGAAGGAAATATCGGTGGCCTTTTCATGTTTACAGAGTCTGAAAATATCTTAAAGACGACTCTAAGGGTGTTATTTTTCATAAATTTAGTCCCCCAAGCCCGGAAAAGTGTAAAACAATACAAGGGAGAACTCTTCTAGTCGAGGTTGACTAGAGTATTCATTTTTCGTAATTAGTCCATCCAGTCTAAAAAAGGGTTAAAATTATACCAAATAGACTCCCTTTCAAACCTTTTAACAAGTGTGATAGGAAACAAGCTCACTCGACAATCTTTTCATATTTAGGGATTCTGGAAAGAGTTTAAAGGAGACTCCAAAGAGTTCCTTGTTCATATAGTTTTTATGAGCCCAAAAAAGTGATAAAAATATGCTCAATTGTACTCCAAAGAGTTCCTTTTTCATATAGTTTTTACGAGCCCGAAAAAGTGATTAAAATATGCTCAGTTATCTGATTCATTTTTTAACGAGCTTGACATAGAATGCAAACTATGCTCGGGGTAGGTTTTATTTTTACACAATCTTAAAACAGAGAAACACTATGCTTTGGGTTCATTTTTATACGATCTTGAAATAGAGAATAAAATTGTGCTCGGGGCAAGTTTCATTTTTATACAAGCTTGAAACAAAAAAAAATTATGCTTGGGGTAGGTTTCATTTTTACACAATCTTGAAACATAGAAAAACTATGCTTGGGGTGTCCATTTCATTTTTACATGAGCTTGAAATAGAGAGTGAAATTGTACTCAGAGTGATATCCATTGGCGGGTTTTCTTCCCAACATGGTGTCCATAGGTTGGTACTTTTCCCCCAACATGATTGGCATAAGATAGTGGCTTAAATTGAGAACGATGTCCATAGGCTGGAGACCTGCCCTCCAAGCTTCGTTTTGTATGTTGACTCTTCTTCTGCACCTGATTAGACTCATGGCTAATAATAGGAATAGGTTCACCAGAGAGGGAGGAAGAAATAGGATCAACTGACATAGGTGAATGAAATAATGAAGGTTTAGGTACGAGATCTAGTGGAAGAATGGACTCAATTGGAGGGGGCTTTCTTTCATTTTTGTAACGATCTTGGCGTAGATAATGAACCATGTTCATGGGTATCTGTTTAATTTTTTAATGAGCTTGACACAGAAAAATAACCATGCTCGTTATCATCTGTTTCATTTTTTTAACGAGCTTGACATAGGAAAATAATCATGATCGTAATCCTTTGTTTCATTTTTAACGAGCTTGACACATAAACAAGATTTTTTCTCGAAACCCTTAATCATGGATTCAAAGAGGTCGTCATCAAATGGAATAACAATGCTTTATAAGGAATACATGTCAAGGGACTCAGTCGGAGTAACACGGGGAAGATCGGGCTCCAAATCCCCTATTGAGTAGTCCACCATGTCAACTACTAGATTTAAGTCCAAAGAAGGTGAGCATACAAAGAGAGGCTCCTTCTCATTCGGAGTTGAAAACATGGGACATGATGCCACATAATTAACTTGTTGTGAGTGGGATACCATTTTCATATAAGGAACATTAAGGGGAGTTGGATGCTTAGCAGTCAAATCAGGAGCAATGAATGAAAGTTGGTCATTGGTCGCAATGTTTCCATTATGAGGGAAATGCATCACTCAAAAGAGTGTGTACATGACATCTTTCATAGCATAAACATAGTCCCTCCCAAGGAGAAAATTAAATTCGAAGGGATCGTGGACTATCATAACATCAATACATACATTTTTCCCTCCTAAGGTGATGGGAAACTGAGGAAAGATCCCTAAAGGTTCGCTAGTTCTTCTATTAAATCCCACAGATGATGGATCACCGACACAAGTTGAGGGGAACCCATAGATTTCCAAGAATTTGAGGATAGAACACTGACAAAAGTGCCTTCATCAACAATAGTATTATGTATTGTGATCTTATCGCAAACCTACATGATAATTTGGAAAGGAGGGTAAGAAGGAAGGTGAGGATCCATCAGTCTATTCCAATGAAAGCAAATGACCTCAATACTTGGAGGGGGTTCTGTGGAAACGGGTGAAATGCCACCTTGTCTGGAGGAATCTGAAGTGACAAGAAAAACCTGAGCAGTATCGACTTCACTCTCCAAGGGAAGAGTGGGATCAACCGATAATGGAATCAGATCGACCACTTTATCAACCAATGGTGGGTCGGGAGAGGACTCGTGGGAAGCAGTTGGAGGTTGTTGTTGGGAAAAAACAAAGTCTTCCAACAATTTTGAAGCTTCATCCATACAAGGGCATAGGTAAGTTTGGTTCATTTCCTTGCATTACTAGTAAGGACTCTTGACTTGACCCTTTTTTCCCCCAGCTTGATGATTACTAGTTGATGGGTTGTCACCAGCATGACCTACATCACCTAGCAACATGGGTTGTTGAGAACCCTGAGACCACACTTCTAAAACCTTTTGAATACCAGGGAAATCCTTAAGATGGTGGTCACCCTTACAAATTATGCAAGGGAATTTGGCCTTGCGATGTGTGTTGGTATACTTGTCAATATCATCAACACTCCTAGCATGGTTATCAATGGCTGGTTAATTTCCCCCTTGATTATTTTTCTTCTTCTTGTTCTTCCTTTTCTTCTTCTTCTGATCCTCTTGGTTACTAGTATTAATACTTTTTCCAGGTGAAGAATAAGATGCAACAGATGAATAAGATGAAGGGTCAACATGAGGTTTATGTTCTTGGGATGGAGGGATTGCATTCGAAACATTGGGAGCATTCATGAGCACCAGAGTGGAAAAAAACCATATTGGTAATCTTCTATTGAATCTAGGAAGACTCAATGTTGCAATGTAAGGAGGACCAATGTTTCCAAAAGAAGGAAAAACAAAAGGTTCCCCATGAAAAGGGGTTCCTTGGTTGGTAGTCCAGGTAAATATTTCCATAGACACAGACTTAACCTAACATCGCTAAATTAAAGAGCACACACTACCAAATTCCCTATAATATAATAGCAAGAAAATAACCCCCTTGTAACATGGAAAAAATAAAGTAAGGATCTTCCGGAGACGAGAGATGAGGTCGTCAATAAAGATATGAGAAAAAATTACCCCGACCTCCACGGAACAACCCTTCCTGGTGCAAGAAACCCTTGCTTCACGAGGTCACCATCCAAGGATACTAAAAGTGTGATACAATATCTGCCTCATGTATTGTGGGAAACCCCCCACAATCACCTATGTAGATACCTACAAAATGTTACTAGGGTTACTAACTCACAGTTATCCTCTGGGGGGTACAATCGACAGTCGAGACCAAACGTATGGGAGGATAACAAAATCTGAAGCTCTTCTAGAGGAATGAAAACAAGTGGAAGAGTAATACTCCTAAGGACATTGAACATATTTGATATCCACGAAGCACTGAGACCAAATGAACCAGTAACACTCAAAAAAACCCTCAATATACACTCTTTCCACGATTAGTCAAGCTTTGGAGGAGTAATCTTCATTGCTCTTCCACATGCAACCATTTTTTTATCCCATGTGTTAGAGAGGGTTCCTGGCTATTCCTATACGATAATTAGATTTTTTCACTCTTTAGTGTTCAACAGTCTTGTTTCAGTAGCCTTGGAGAAGTTACTCTCCACCCTACAACCAAGGCCCTAAAATCTTAGACTTGTTGGTTTTCTATAAAAGAAAAAATTCTAATTGATTTTAGATTATGCGATTTTTCCTTTTATGGTTGTTGTTATTCAAAAGGGTAAACGGAAGTGAAACTATATGGTGTTATCACTCTGACTCCAAGAAGACTTCAAAATAAAAAATGACTAGAATGCAATCTCTAGTTTCAATGAAGCCTATATACAGAAAGGAGCAAGAGGTTTCAAGCAAAGAAACAAGTGTAACATTTAATGAAAGAAACGTGAACTACTCTTTGAATGAAAAATGTGTTTGGTGTATGAGTCAAAGAAACTGTAGGATGCAGGAATGTTTTTTCAAACTACACGCTCAAAAATAATCCAACCACTAACTAGAATGCAAGAATTATTGTTTTTTTTAAATGCAAAGAAATGATTTCAAATTTAATGTTTTTTGTTTCCTCACTTTCAATGAAATATTTCAATGTCGAGGAAAAGGATTATGAAGAAAAACTCTAAAAAAACATGCACTCAAGCAAGAATTGAAAGAATGCAAGTGAAAGAATGCTTCCAACACAAGTTCAAAAAAGAACCAAAATCTGTAAAAAGAGAAGGGAAATCACTTTTTGAAAACCTAAAAAGAAAAGATGAATAATCAATGTAAATTTGCAACAAGGCCAAACAGTTCAGGACTAAAAACTAAGAAACTAAACAACAAAGTGGACAAAGAGTTTAGGAATTCCCTCAAGGGATTAAAAGTTTACCCAAGAGAACAGAGCAAGAAACTCAATAACCATGCTTGATACAACCTATACAGCTCCAAATTAATGAAAAGCACTCCAAAATCAACAAGTGAAACACTTGGAAATTTTTGGAATGGAAATGACATAAGTTTGAAAGTTTCTAGATAACAAAGATCAAACTACTCACAATAAATATTGTGCCAGAGGATCAAGTTAACCTTCGAAACTGTGAACCCTTCATAATTTTATAAGAGATAAAAATTCAAAAGAGGCCAAAAAAGTGATAAACAAAAACCTTCAAATCAACTAAAGTCATAACCAATCCTAAAAGACTCTGAGGAAAATCTATGAATCAAAACATCTGAGAATCAGAGGCATAAGAGGCTTGGAATTGACCTAGGAAGGATTTCAACGCTCATGTAATAGTGCAGGCAGGGTGTTGAACAAAGTTCAACGCTCCCTAAGAAACTAACAGAGGGCGTTGATTAAGAGATCAATGCTCCCCAAGAGACTGACAGGTGGCATTTAAAATGAGATCAACACTCTATAGGACACCATAGAGGAGTGTTGAATTCTTGAAATGATCAAACAAACACAAAAATTTTCCCAGATTCAACAAA
>JASDQU010243058.1:52251-72823 GCA_032191745.1 Picea mariana
ACAATCAGAAAGAAAAATCAGATCTAGGAGAACAAGACATTGATGGGTAAGTGAATCTTGAAGAATAACTCATTAGTTCCTTAGAAGAAATAGACAGACTTAGAGGAAATAATAAAAAGCATAAAGAGCAATTGCAGAAATATGAAAAGGAGGATCATGATCTTGAAGAAACATAGAATATGGTTATCATCCTGAAGACTTAACTAGAAGAAGGAAATGGGATAGAAAAAGTGGTGAGAAGCCAACTGAAAGAAAAGGAAGAAAATTGCAAGAAGCTAGTTGAAACCATTTCCTTAAGAAATGAACTAGAGAAAACAATTGATTAGTTGAATAGAATCTTGAAGTTTGGAAAGAGTATTGAAATATTAGATAATATTCTCAGTTTCCAAAGGTCACCATTCATCAAGACAGGTCTTGGCTACGATGAAAAACAAAACACCCCTGAGGGATATGCAAGCACTAAGATCACAAAGCCATCAGAAAAGTAAAATGAAGAAAATCATAAAAGTTATGCCAATATTCTAAACGGACCCATCAACAATGAAAGTAANAGAAATCTTATTCTTCCCACAAGAATGAGTTCAAAAGAGTTGTTCCATCAAGAAGATATTTCATAAACCGATACCAAAATCTCTTTCTTGGTATTGTTTTTCTTGCAATAGTTTTGGTCATAAAGTAATAGATTGTAGAGCTTAAGAAAGAAGTGATCATGTGAGAGATAGAAATAGAGGTTCTTATAAAACCTCAAAGAATGATTATGTGAGCAACAAAACCAGAATTTCTCATGGGTTTGTTGGAAGAAACTACAATTCATTTGCTCCTCTACTTAATTACAACATTGAATGTTATAAGTGCAATAATTATGGGCACATAGCATGTGACTATAGAAGCGGCATAACAAAGTCTTCCAAACAAAACAAGGAAGAATATCTTACCAAGCATAGAGGATAATACACAAAGGTGTGGGAAAAGAAGCAAGAAGAACCAAAGAAGGAATAATGTGGACTTGCAATGTATGCTCAAAACAAATGAAGCCAATGGTACATTGATAGTGAATGTTTGAAACACATGACAGGGAATCAAAACAAATTTATCACCCTAAAGGAAGAAAAAGGAGGTAGTGTTACCTTTGGGGATAATGCTTATACAAGGATAGTTGAAAAAGTTACAGTTAGGCTTGATGAGATAAAGACTAAAACACATAATGTCTCATATGTTGAAGGGTTAAAACACAATATGTTAAGTGTCAGTTAAATGTGTGATCAAGGTTAAAACCTCACATTTAATTCTAAATTATGTGAGATAAGGAAAGTGGGTTCAGGAATATTGGTGGAAAAAGAAAACAGAACCCCGAGTAATGTATACGTTCTCGATGAAGTCAAAGGAGAAAAATGTTGTATGGGACAAGTAAATGAAAGTTGGTTATGGAATAGAAGGATGGGTCATATAAAATTTGAAAATAAAGTAAAACTCAAAAAGACACAAGCATTAAGAGATGTGCCAAGGATATCAAAACCTATTGACACTATTTGCAAGCCATGTCAGCACGAGAAGTAGACAAGAGTAAGTTTCAAAACAAAGGAGTATTCAACATCAAAGCCATTGGAACTTGTACACACAGACCTCTGCGGGACATAAAGAACACAAACTTTAAAAGGTGAGAGTTATTTTATGTTGCTTATTGATGATTACACAAGAATGGCATGGATTTCATTTCTTAAAGAAAAATATGAAGCACTTGAGAATTTTAAAGCTTTCAAATCCTTAGTTGAAAATGAGATTGATTTAAAAATCAAGTGCTTAAGATTAAATAGGGGAGGTGAGTTTACATCTTATGAATTTGATGAATTATGTGAGAATCATGGAATCAAGAGACATTTTTTGGTAGTAAGGACTCCATGATAAAATGGAGTTGTAAAAAGGAAGAACAGAACTGCACAAGAAATGGCTAGAACAATGTTGAATGAAGCCAAACTACCAAACACCTTTTGGAGAGAATCAGTCAGCACGACAGTCTACATTTTGAATAGGGAACAAATTAGAGTGAACAACAGCAAGACACTGTATGAATTATGGAAAGGTAGACCAACTACAGTAAAACACTTGAAAGTATTTGGGAGCAAGTATTGTATAAAGAGAAATGAAGATAATTTAGGCAAGTTTAATTCCAAAATAGATGAAGGCATATTTCTTCACTATGAATCTAGAAGTAAGGCCTACAAATGCTACAACAAAAGACCATGCAAAGGTTGTAGATAATATTGATGTAAGAGTGAATGAAAAAATACCTCAAAAGGAAAAGTTACAAACAAATGAAGACCCAAAGGAAACACTATACAAAGGAGAAGAATAAGAAAAGAAAGAACAAGAATAAATAGAACGCCAATATCCAAAGACTACATCTAGAATTGTCCAAAAGAATCATCCAAAAAGTCAGATTCTTGGTGATAAAGATGTAGGAGTTCAGACTAGAAGAATATTGAAATTTTCTTTGCTATCTAAAATAGATCCCAAGAATTTTACACAAGTTGGTGAAGATAAGAATTGGGTTAATGCTATCGAAGAAGAACTAAATCAAATTGAGAAGAATGAGACATGGGAACTTGAGCCTAGATGTTACAGCAAATTTGCCTCACTCCATGCATCTTGCTTAGATGGCCTTCCATTTCCCTCTGCAGACTTGAAGTCCCCTTTTTGTTCACTCCAGATCTAAAATACACATTTGTGTACATATGCATGCCCTATCAGTTATACAACAACCATATATACAGTTTTCTCCACTATAGACTGCATACATCGGGTTTGGTGCTCAAAAATTAAAAATTATGTTGAGTTTCCATGCCATGTCACGAGATCCATGATCCCTGACCTTCCATTTACTGGAAACTCTCCAACTTGTCCCTTTGGTTCCATTTGGAGGCTATAAATTGAGCCATATCCAAGCCTAATGGAGAATTCAACTTTGAGAGAAAAGATCCTCTAGAGAAATTTCACTTCATATTGAGTATGCATCCCTTTGTCCTTGAAAGTCTGAACTTCTTGTGTTCATCCCCCAAGCTCTTCCTACTTTGTGATGGAGAACTGCATTGACTCCTACATATGAACTTGCCTTTGTGGAGGATTGAAGTGGTGGAGGCCCAACTAGAGGGACTTAGTTTTCCAGTTCCGATATGTGTTGTTACGGAAGTTTCTCACCTATGTACTTATGTTGATTACTTTAATAGAAGTACTATTTTCTCATCCAATTGATATCTTGAAAATATTTGAATTACTTTCCATGGGTGTACTTGTCATGTATGTTAATATATTATGCTAATTTATATGTTGAAATTATATATTATCACCACATGCTTGTGTATCTTGGTTGTTGAGGACAAGTTGTAGGTATAAAGCTTTAGGTTGCGTTCTCAACAGTGGTCTTCTTCGTAGGTCTGGACGAGGTAGGTTTCTAGCCTTGTCTTATTAGCATTTCATTTATATAGCATACTTGATATTAGAGTTGATTTATGGATGTCGTTTCGTGTTATGGTCTTCCCCTATCCATAGAGAGATTTTCCTTGTAACAGAAGTGGCGACTCCACTGATGATATCTCCTTTTTGGGGGGTATTGAGTGTTTTTCTCCTTGATTTTCTCTCTTTCTTCCTAAGTTTCCTTGTCACATGTTGCTTGACATCCTGTATTTTTTCTTGCATCTGAATTTCTTGGCTTAACCCTTCCATAACAATGTTTTTCTTGGTATAAGCATTTTTTCCCTTGACATTCACGTACATACGTGAGTTGTCTGTGTTTAGGGAGCATATATACGTGTTTGTTCCCTGAACAGTCATGTACATCATCTATTAAGTCTTGATGGTTGAGTAGGGTGTTTGGTGAGTATTTTATTCTGGTTGTTGAGTCTTCTTATGTCCCTATTCTGACTGTTAAGTGCCTACAGAGTGATAGGAAGCCTTTTTATTGTTGATTTTTTTGGGCGAACTCATTTCTTGTCATTTTTCTCATTTGTTGTCCTTTCATATTGTTATGAGTAGTTTCTTCTTGGTATCCTTCTTGGCTCATCTCCTTTTTCTTGCAGTGGGGCCTATCTGTGAGGTTGTTATTTAGTCCTTGCATTTTCTTTTCATTATATCGAAAATACAAAAATATATGATTATTTGCATTGTTCTTATGGTATTTGCCCTTTTTCTTACTTTGCATTGATTTTGACACATTTGGAAAGATTTCATTTCATTGAAATTGTAGAGATTGCATTGTGAAATTGCATTTAGAAGCATACCATTTCTTTGAAATCCAAGACTAGTACTTAGCAGTGTTTTTATATTTGCTTCTTTTTATATGATGAGTTGTAATACCAGTAGTTTCACGATCGCACCTATTGAGTAAGAAGAAGCCACTAAAATTAGCGTTGAATAATTAAACTTCTCCAAGGCTATAAAACTAAACGTATGTGTCTAACCATGGAGTGGTGAAACCCATTATATAATTGATGTCCTTAGGAGGCTCCTCTCACACCGGAGTTTAGCACGAGGTCATGTGAAGTTGGTTGTAGAGATATCCATCGAATACCTTCCTAGCGTTATAGATATTTCTGGGGTTCTATTTGTATATGGGGTCTTGCTAGTACCTTTACCTCTGTGAGAGGCAATGCTTTCAATATTTCAGGCTTTTCTACCCTGCCCATATGGTGGACCGGACTTGCGACTGCTCACCTGAGCATTGGTTATATCGTGGTGACTTTAGTGGCTTGACATAGGTAGCCACATAGGTTAATTGCATGGGTTATTCTGCAGGTACCCTGAGTCAAATAAGGGTCAGACAACACACGAACTTTATGGAGGATTTCCTCTCCAAAGGGGTCTGACCGACTACGTTGTGAAGCCTACGAGGGTCCTTATAATTGATTCTGACACCTCCACTCTATTGTTACGGAGTCTTAGGCCCCTCTTGGGTGAGGCATACCTACTTTAGTTCGAGAGGTCCCTTTCAAACATTATATCATGTTTATGTGCATTGTCCTTTTGCTTTATTTCAGTGTGCTCTCTGATTATTAGTTGGCCTTAGGATTTTGTATTATATCTTGAGTTTTGAGTCATCATGGAGCAAGACCAACCTCCTTGTCATTCTCTTCATCTTTTGAAATTACCACTGTGTCTTGATACTTTACCGAAGTCACCTCCCAAAAGGCATAAAGTTAATAAGTGTGGCACATATACCTCCACCTCTTAGGCTCATGATCATTCTACCATGAGTACTGAGTTAGATATGAACATCTCAGGAATCCCTTCGACTCCCATATCCTCTATGATTAGTGGGGTCCCCTCGACTCCCTTATCATCAATGATGTGGATGTCGTAGTCTCTCTTATCTAGTGTTTCCCAACCTATGAGATCTACTCAGCCCATGGTGATCCTTTTGTATTTCCATACGATATGACGCATCGTGATTCCTAGTCAATACCTTCGGCCTCTAATCCTTTCTCTTTTGGTATGCCCAACATAACGTTGCACTTCTCATCCTCCATTTCAACAACTAATACAAATTCTATTTTTGGTTCTGGGGGCATGACACCTCCTTATGTTCCTTTCTCGTTTGGTGGAGGTCATATTCCCTAAGAGATTCCTATGGTTGGAGGTTGGAATCCTCCTTCCTCCAAGCCTAATCCTAGCTTCGGTGCTCCAGGATGGAGTGCTCAAATGGGCAATCAATTTACTTCCTATATTTCATTCGTCATTCCCTCTTCTTCCATGCTAATTCCAACGAACACTTTTATTATGGTGACTCTCCCTCTGTCCTTTGGTGTTCCATCTGGAGAGAGTTAGTTTCACTATATGGGAAACCCCCAGCACAAAGTTCCTTCGTCTGGGGGAAATGTATATAATCCTTATCATGTTTCTTCCATGGGTATGGTGCCCTTACAATCCTTCATGATTTAGTTAGGAGGAGGATACTATCTTACTGGACATGGCCATGGTATATGCCAAAACCCTTGATGGTCTACAATCCCTCAACCCCAATATTTCCTAGGAGCATGGGCTCAAATGCCACAACCCCGACTCATTTTTCTGGCCATGCTAAATCTTCCAGACATGTCAAAATTAATGAATGACCCTGTGCATCATGATCTATCATGGCCCCCTGTCCCCACTAAGCTTCCTTTGGACATTCTAAAAATCGAAGGGAAGACTGGTGAGGACTTGAGTGATCATGTGACTACTTTTCACCTCTAGTGCTCATCTAACTCCCTTAATTATGATTATATTCGTTTGAGGCTATTTCTATGCACCCTCACAGGGGTTGTCATGAAATTGTACATTGATCTACCTGGGGGAACCTACAAAACTTTCAATCAGATGGTGTTGGTTTTTCTCAACAACTTCCAATTATTGGTTCGTTGCAATGTCGGCCTAGAAATCTTATCGACTTTTTGGCAAGATAAATCCACCCATATCTCCGATCATATCCAAGAGTGGTGTAGACGGAAGAGGTTGATTAAAGCCTACATTCCTCCAGATTTTTTGTTGGAATGGTTCCTCAAGTATTTGTTTCCTTATATTTCAAAGGATGTTTCTACATCCGGAGAGACATCTGAGGAAGGAGCATTCTTCAAAGCCCAGTATTTGGACCTCATTTATGCTCAATTTGGGATGCTTTATGAAATTCTACCTGATGCACCAGGATCAAACTATGATCTTAGACAAAATCTTGGACCTCATGTTGATGGCATCGTAGGTTCCACAATTGCCAATACTACAGACCTGGTGACGAACTAGTTGAAAGATTTGTCTATAAGCCAGCATGTAGCAGGACAAGCTTTGCCTTCATCCTCCACCACCACCCATTCAATGAATGTGCATTCTTTGCAGTCGTCGTCAAACCCAAATGGTAACCAGTAACCAGGAGGGAACAAGAATAAAGGACGAGGTAATAATCGTAAGGGTGGGGAAAATAATAATAATAATAAATCTAAGGACGACAATAATAATGATAAGCTAAATAATAATTCTAGTGAAGGAAAGAAAGAGAAGAGTAAGGTGAAGTTTCCGTGTAAAATTTGTAAATATGATCACCTTACTCACTTATGCCCCAAAATTGAGGAAGCCTCGAGGATCATCACACAGCAAAAACCTATTATGCTAACCAACCCGTTTCTGCATAATCAGAATATGACCTCAGGGACCTCTAACACTAAAATTGCGTCGAGTGGGAGTCAAAACCTGTCGGCACATGAAGGTGGCCATCTATGCATCAATATGTTCAAGTCTCGGATTGATGTAGCCACTTGATCTCACGATTACAGTTCTTCACAAACTGTTTTAGGTCCATATCCTCCTCCTCCCCTAGAAACACCCTTGCAAATCAAAAAGATGAAACCTCTGCCTCTTATTCTGAAAGGAGTACTTAAGTGCTTTGCCCACAATCCTAATTCCAGAGCTGCCAAAAATTATTCGATTGTCGAATATTTGGGCCAAACCCCATGCATGATGTTGGTTTTGGAAGTGATCTAGATGTGTCCCTCACAGAGGAATTCCTTACTATCTGCGTTAGGAGCTCTATACCCATGTGTCTCAAATGTTATCAAGTTTGATGTTACGGAGGTGAAGCCTCACTTACCTTACCACGTATCCTTTCAAATCCATGTGGAGTACATGGAAATTACCATCAAGTGTATTGTAGTTGTTGAATCCATTTCGACATCTGTGATGTATCTAGTCTGTTGGAAAGCCATTGGATCTCCACCCCTGTCTCAATCCATGACCATGTTAACTGCATTCAATGGGAATTCTTTCAGACCCCATCGTATCCTTCGCACCTTCCCGGTCTAGTTGGGTGGAAATACTATGGAGATCGAGGTCAAGGTGGTTGATGCACCCCTCAACTACAACCTTTTATTAGGGTGTAATTCGTATTATGTTATGACAACTATTGTGTCGTCGTTTTTCCCTGTTTTATGCTTTCCTCATTAAGGGAAGAGCGTGACGATCGACCAATTTTCCTTTGCGCGTCCTAGTCCTACTGCATCGATGGGGACTACGGTCCCTGTTATTGATAATTATTAGCAGGAAATTGAGAATGTTGGTGTCAGGATGTACTCTTCCTTGATGGGTACTTTTGATTTCACAACACCAATTGCACATATTAATTCCATTTCAAGTAAATATTTGTTGTCGATGAGGTTTGTTCCTTTCCGTACTTTGTATTTCAACGACCCTTGGACCCTACCTTCCCCAAATGTGTCATACGAGGGCTAGTCACACATTGGGATGGAAATGCCATTGTCAACAGCAGAAGTTGTGTATCGGGATATTCTAAACGCTATTGTTAACCCTTATCATTCCTCCTCGTAGAGTGACAAGGTGGATCTAGTTTTAGAGTCCATATGGGTCGCTCAATCATCATGTTCACATGATTTCCTCAATGATACTCTACCTTCGGATGAATCCATCTTAGAGGCCATGTTTGGTCCTGATATGCCTTGGGACAATATGCATCATCGATCTTATTTTCTCCCGAAGCTTGTTAGGATTGAACATGATGACTTTAGATCTACCTTGAGTGAGATGGTCGGTCATGTTGTGGTTCCATTAGATACGCATGGTATTTATGTTGAAGGAAACATGGAGAATATTTCTCCTACCATCGCGATCAACATCTCTCGTACCCCTGGAAAAATAAAAAATGTATATATCAGTGTGGATTGTTCACTTGAAGAAATTCATATCTACACCGATCTCTTCAAAGAATTTCGAGATGTATTCACTTGATCATATGAATAGATGCCAGGGATCGACCCCAGTATTGTCGAGCATGAAATTAAAACTTATCTAAATGCTAAACCTGTTCGACAACGTCTTAGAGATGTTAATCCTAGAAAGGCCCTTGTTATGAAAGGAAAATTGCATAAGCTACTCAATGTTGGATTCATCTACCCGGTTGGTTTCCAACCCCGTTACCGTAGATAAAAAGAAAGGAACCATCTACGTATGTATGGATTTTAGAGACCTAAACAAATCATTTCCTAAAGATAACTTCCCCACTCCTTTCATTGACCATATTCTTGACAAGTGTGCGGGAAGCAAAGTATTTTCCTTTATGGATGAATTTTCAGGGTATAATCAAATTCAGATCATACCCGAGGATCAACACAAGACGATGTGTATTTTTCCGTGGGGTACTTTTGCATACTGGAAAATGTCTTTTGGTCTTAAAAATGTTGGAGCGACCTTCCAACATGCCATGACCTTTGTGTTTCAGGATCTTAAATATATCTTTGAAGATTACCTAGATGATCTCATTGCTCACTCTTGCAAGAGGGTAGATCACTCAACTCACCTTCGATTTGTATTTGAGAGATGTCATTATTATCGCATTCGATTGAACCCTCAAAAGTTCATCTTCTACATTAGGTTTGGTCATCTTTTAGGATTCATAGTGTCTGAGCATGGGATCATGTTGGATCATATCAAGGTTGAGACAATACTTCGGTTGCCTCCCCCACACAACATTCAACAACTTCAATGTTTACAAGGGAAGGCTAACTTCCTGCGTCGTTTCATATTGAACTATGCTAATATAACTAAAGGTTTCATGTGTCTTTTGAAAAAGGACACTCCATTCATATGGGATGAGTGAGCCCATGAATCCTTCGATGCTCTTAAGAAATCCTTGGTATCAGCACCTCTGCTAAATCCCCCAGACTAAAGTAGATATTCTTTTCTTTATATCGCCACATCCGAAGAGACTGTTGGTATGGTAATTTTTTAGGAGGACGATGAGCTCCATGAGCACGTTGTCTATTACCTTAGTCGAAATCTAGTTGGTCCTGAACTCAAATACTCTCACATAGAGAATCTATCCTTGGCCACCATGCATGCGGTTTGAATATTACAACATTGTATATGACTCTACAAAACTACCATGGTTGTGGATATCAATCCATTTCAATACGTCCTTATTAGGTGTATCATAGGGGGGGAATACAATAAGTGGATTGTTATTTTGCAAGAATTTTATCTCGATTTTGCTTCGGCGAAATCCAAGAAATTGTTTGTTTTTGCATAACTAATGTCAGACTTCCCTAGAATGGATGAGGATTTTTTTCATGATGATTCATTTGCGGATGAACAAATATTCCTTATATCATCTTCGGACCCCTGGTATGGAGATATTTATCTACCTTCAAACCTTTAATCTTCCCTAGCATCTGTCGAGAGACGACCGATGACATATACGTCATCAGGATAAGAACTACCTTATTATCGGCGACACTTTGTATCGTCGAGGGGCGAATAATATTTTGCATCATTGCTTGACTCACGAGGAAGATGAAGTTGTCCTTAATGACTATCACAGTGGGGTGTGTGGTGGTCATTTATTTTGGGCTTTGAACAACCCAAAAGATATTGCGAGCCGATTATTTTTTTTCGTTAATTTTTAAATATTGCGTTGAAGCGGTCAAGAAGTGTCACCCTTGCCATGTGTTTGCTAGGAAAATACGCTCTTACCCAACCCCTATTCACCCAATCATAATTGTTCGTCCCTTCACTAAGTGGGGGGTGGATTTTATGGACTGCAACCTAGCTTCAGCTGGGGTCACCATCATATTATCGTGGCCATGGATTATTTTACTAAATGGGCAGAGGCCATGTGTACCATTAAATATGATGGTAAGACTGCAATTTTTTTTGTGTTCAATCACATTACTGCCCGGTTCAGAATCCAAAAATAGATTGTCAATGATCATGGAAGTCACTTCCAGAATGAGTTGATGTCAGAGTTAGCATCAAAATTGGGGTTTACACACAGTCATTCTTCCCCTTATTATCCCCAGTAAAATGGGTAGGTAGAGGTTGTGAATAAATCTCTCAAGACCATTTTGCAGAAGACGGTCAACTAGAGTAAATCTGACTGGCACGTGACGCTTTACCCTACACTTTGGGCATATCAAACTATGGTAAATACTTCCACTGGTTTCTCTCCTTTTCAGTTAGTACATGGCGTGGATTCGATTATTCCTATTGAATGTGAAATACCTTCTCTTAAGCTGGCAATCGATCTCCTACCTGACACATTCGATCTCGAAAAATGCCTCGTGCACCTAGAGCACCTTGATGAGAAGTGTCAGTACGCCTATATAGCTATCGAAGGGAATGAATGACATGTTAAGGTTCAGTATGATAAGTCTACATGTCCCCAACAGTACACTGAGGATGACTTGGTTCTCCTTTATGACCAAGCCAAAGAACCATTAGGGGCAAGTAAGTTCAACCCCATGTGGTACAGTCCTTATATCGTGTGGCATGTCTTAGAGAAAGGAGCCTATGAATTATAGGATTACAAGGGGAATATGTTGAACGAGACCAAAAATGGGCTCTACCTTAAAAGGTATTACACTTGAGCCTGCCAACTCAAGCATGTCTTTTGTATATTAGTGTATCTTAGTGTATATACTTATTTACCTTTTATTTTCGTCATCAGCTTGCTTATTGAATTTTCCCTTGGTTGGAAGATGTCAACAAAATATTCGGTCTACTTAGGATTTGTGAACAATGCCAGTCATCATACATGGAACATGGCTTCCACCACTTGGGTTATCTATTCACCTGAGGGACAATTGGTATCTTCAGGTGGCGTTTTTCTGGAGCCATCAATGAATAATGTGGTTGAGTATAGCGTCGTTATAGAGATATTACGCGACACCATTACACATTATGTTCGATCTTTAGAATTTCTCTTGGAATCCCAGTTAGTCGTATATCAGTTGAACGACAGTTACCATGTGAGAGATCCTACTCTGCTCCTTTGATTCCTACGAGTACGACTTTTGGAATGATATTTTGATTTTCTTACTTATAATCACATCCCTAGAAGTTATAATCAAGTATCTGATGCATATACTAATTACATTTTAGATTGGAATTTTTCACATAACTAAGTAAAGAAAACACATTCATACATTGTAACATTGTAACATATATAAGTAAATCCTAAGACCAATTTTTTTTTTATATTTCATCCTTTCAAGTCCAAAAAAATATGGTGTCATAGTAGAAAATGGGGCTCACACCCTCAAAATACATATACGGTTGGTACATAGCATAACCATGGAATCTATGTATGTGGTGTTGAATGCATATCGTGATAGCACACTATGGAATTTGCAAAATGTTGGAAGAGTCGCACCCATGCACGGGTTACACCCACCACCTGTCGATGCATCACCTCTCGCAGATCCTTCACTTGAACCATAGGAATATTGTGCGTGAATCGAGACAGGTTCCCCTGCACATTTTGTAGCACTCTCTCTGCATCCCCGCCTACTAAATCATCTCCTCGGCCCCTTCCCCTTTGGGGATGTCGTGCGAATCCCTCTGGTCATCGCAAACCTATGTCTGCGTAACAAAGAAATTGTTAATACTTGACACCATATAAAAATATTTGTGTTTTTATTTTTCCTTTATCAAAATTGAAAAACACAAAAAAAATGAAATATATAAAAACCATTTCTTACCGATATCCCCATAGGCGGATCCTGGTGGAAATGGCATGTCAGGGTCTCCTCTGTAGTCGATCCCTTCGTAAGGATAGTTGTCAATGTCTATGACCTGTCGGCACCACCAGAAAACGAACTCATCATTGTAAGGGGTTGGCACCTTACCACCTCCTAGCCACCTCATCACGTCGGTCCACCGTGACATGGCTAGATCATGCTGTCTGTGTGGAGTAATCTCTACTCTAGGGATCAAACCTGGAACCCTCTCAAAGAAAAAATTACAAAGTATGGATGCAAATCCAAAATTCCTCATTCGCCCTTGTTTGCAATCCGTTAGTTGGCTCTTCATGTTGGCCAATAGTGAGGTACACTAGTCATAAACAATGGGTCTCAAACACTCCACTGCATAGAACATGAGTGGCCTTGATTCCTAGTGCAATGAGGTTGACCTTGATATCCATGTAAGTACAAGCACGATGATCTTTAAACTCAGGTTCTTGATCGCCCTGATAGGGAGTTGGCTCCCTACTTTATCTGTTCCTACAACACAGTGGGTGGAAATGTACTCCTCCATAGTCATACCACCTCCATCCCCTCAGGCCTTGATATTCATGACCTCACCTCGGCAAAAAAATCATGTGATAAAGTATATGTCGTCCACTTCAATCTTCAATGGTCACCCATCAAGATTGAAGGACACTGTCTTTGGATCCCAATAGTTTACCAATAACTGGAGCAACCTCACTTGATACCTCATTCCTTTGAGAGCCCAAAATTTATAAATTCCACATCGTTTCAAAGCTTGTTGGACCCGTTCATCTCTTTCTACTACTACATCTACCTCCTCATGCTCCCTTTCCCTCCATTCAATAACCATCCTACAAAGGAAAGATTTTTTTTTGAGTTAATCCCCTTCAAACAATTGTTTAAGGAATTATACGTGGGTTAACCTTATGACAGTCATGTATAGGGGTTCATATACGTGTGCAAGATTCGATTTTCCCACGTATACGATGTTGTATACGCTACCCGATGGTCTATCACCCATGCACACCCTAGTTTATATGTAACGGCCTCTAATACTCAAAAAATGGGGACTAAAACTTAAATGTAAACCATTGAAATGGAAGTAAATGGGATGGGTACTTACTTGGTCCAAACGGTTTCTGATTCCGTTGATCGTAGCTCCCGCAATCGCCACCGAAATTTCATAGGTAAAATGGCCTCAAAAGCACTATGTGGGTGGAAAACTCAAATGGTATGGTAAAATTTATTTTTTTTACAATTAAAAGAACATTTTTACCCACTTTGTATAGTTTTACCCTATTATTTTGTATTTTTGGCCTTATGGACTAATTGCACAGTGGAAAGACTTGGTTTTTAGTGGTTTTGTCCAGGATTTTTTATGTATTTCCAACGTCATATCGTCCATTTGTGCCTTTGGCAGGTATATTCTTTCACCGACATATAGGATAGGTTTTCACTCCGCTTCACATTCTTGCATCGTCCTATGAATGTGACTCATACACCCTAGGTACGAACCCATTTCTTAGCAACACAGAACCTTCTCACTACTATTAAAAGTGTTGTTATTAAGTGGTAGAGACTTACCAAACATGGATACCCTAGTTAGAGCCTTTTTGTCATTTGGTTTCCATGTAGAAGTTATTCCATAGGACAAGGAGTTCCTTATATTCCCAATATGACTTTGTGTTTGAACACCATTTTCTTACTCACAAGCATTCTGACTATTACTTATGGGACTCCTCCCAAGTCTTGGTTAAGCTATTTTCCGACTCCCGAAAAAATGAAAATATTGTCAAGTGAACTTATATCTTTCACACTCATTAAATGGTTTTGAAAGGACGTCTAATTGGTATAAGTTCAACCCTTTTCCGGACCAAGTAGACTAATTACAAAAAATGAATACTCTAGTCACCATTAGCTAGAAGAGTTCTCCTAGGTTTTATTTTACAAGTTTTCGGGCCTAGGGGACTAAATCTACAAAAAAAAAAATCTTGAGTTAAGTTGTAATTGCATTCCATCATCCTGCTTGCATTGTTGAGCCTATTGTTGGTTCCCACTTTCTCGTTATAAACCTCTTTCCTCAGCAATTTGCATCATTAGCCAAGCAGTGCCTTCGATATATCCTTTGCAGCTTGACACCCTTTTCCCGTAGAGGAAACATTCCCCCCGAGTGTCCATGCCCAACATGCACTTCCTTGCATTGAGCATAGGTATGTTCCACTGCTTGGAACTAGTTGCTTATTCACGACACTTATTTTCTCTCATGTATCATAACATTTCTTTGCTTATGAAAATACAAAAATACGGGTGGGAAAATAATATTATCTCTTATCAGCAGCATTCATGTCACCTTTGAAAAAAGAACAAACTTTTGAGTCTATTTTCATCCAAAGTTTGGGTTTAGCATGACCTTAGTAAGTTGATCTCGTTACTTTGAGTTTACTCCTCCGAATGGTTATTCTTCCAGTCCCTATGGAGAGTTTGATAATCCCTCCTACATCGCAAACTTTTATCAATGTTCATTATCAAGTCTATGTTGTCTAAGTTAGCCATATGTCTCATGATCTTGTTCAAAGTAATTTTAAAGCCTGTGTCGACCATTCCTCAGAAATCTTGACTTTGCATGTTGGCCATACCCTTAGTATATCTCATAATCACATAAATCTATTGTCCTACCTTGCACCCTGGGCCTACTTTCATTATTGGTAGATAACCTTGAACCTAACAGATGGCATCTTCTCATTGGTCGTTGACTAGGGGGTTTCCCTTGTATTCAATGGAAAGAAATTTATTCACACATTGGCATTCATGAAGTGTCTTGGATTCCATTATCCCTATTGGTGGTTTCCTCTCCTTTATCGACAATTTTCCTTATTGGTTGTTATTCAGAGGGTCTCTTTCATGCACTACTTACATCCGGTGCATGCAAGAGACACACGTGGTCGTTGGTTCATAAACATCCTATTCATCTGAGCTCCTCCTAATCATCAAGTTATTGCTTTGTACCTCGTGCTCGATCATGAGAGATTCCTTAATTATCTCCTTTCAGTGGGTCTCCTTCCATCGAATTCAACTCATCTATTCTGGAAACAAGACCTAGAGTCCTATGAGTACCTAGAGGCTTGCAGTCATTAGTGGTAGGTTCTCCCACCATCGACAGTTGGTAATACATCAATGTCTCTTGATCGACGGATTCTTCAAGTGTTCGACCTCAACACCCTTATTCACACTCTTTGAATGTACTCAATGCCTTGACACCTACTTTCATTATCGGTGGGTTGTATTGCATTTGTCAATAGTATACCTTAATCATTAGTAATCAAATGAAGTTTCATTGTGTTCGACCTCAACTCCTCTATTCACATTATGTATACTTGCACCTTCGACGGATAGTGTAGAAGACCTCCAAATTACAGTAGAAGCATCCCATATATGTTGTTGTCTTTCATTGGACCATTACCTATATGACTTCATTGATTATGGAAGATCAGATTGTATTCCATTATATAAAGATATATTCAGTTGATTTTGAGACTGGACTCCCCTGTGTCTTGTTCATTACTATGACAACCTATGGCATATGTCCACCTTGTATTACCCATTCATGGCCATGAAAAATTATTTGATATATATCCACATGGATCTATAGTGTAATTCAGTTTGGAATCCATGTGTACAAAGTCATTATGGATTGTAATATTCTCATGAGTAACTAGTACTTCCAATTGAGTCTTCATTAATCCACTTCTGGGAACTATAATATATTTTGGCCATCATAGATACTCCTCTAACCTCACACATTAGGGGGCATATGTTACAACAAATTTTACCTCACTCCATACATCTTGCTTAGATGGCCTTCCATTTCCCTTTGCAAACTTGAAGCCCCCTTTTTGTCAATCCATAGCTAAAATAGACATTTTTGTACATATACATGCCCTATTAGTTATACAAAAGGCGTATACGTAGGCTGCTCCACTACAACCCCTGTACATGCTCAAAAATTAAAAATTATGCCGGGTTTCCATGCCATGTAATGAGATCCATGATCCTTGACCTTCCATATACTATATACGCTCTAAATCGACCCTTCAGTTCCATTTGGAGGATATAAATTGAGCCATATCCAATCCTAATGGAGAATTCAACTTTGAGAGCGAAGATACTATAGAGAATTTTCACTTCATATTGAATCTACATCCCTTTGTCCTTGAAAGTATGAACTTCTTGTGTTCAACCCCCAAACTCTTCCTTCTTTGTGATGGAGAACCTCATTGACTCCTACATATGAGCTTGCCTTTGCGAAGGATTGAAGTGGTGGAGGCCCAACTGGAGGGACTTAGTTTCTCAGTTCTGATAAGTGTCGTTACATAAGTTTGTCACCTATGTACTTATGCTGATTACTTTAATAGAAATACTATTTTCTCGTCCAATTGATTTCTTGCAAATATTTGAATTACTTTCCATGGGTGTGTTTGTCATGTATGTTAATGTATTATGCTAATTTATATGTTGACATTATATATTATCACCACATACTTGCGTATCTTGGTTTTTGAGGACAATTTGCAGGTATAAAGCTTTGGGTTGCGTGATCAACGGTGGTCTTCTTCAAACATCTAGGCAAGGTAGGTTTCTAGTCTTATCTTATTAGCATTTCATTTATATAACATACTTTAGATTAGAGTTGATTTCTGGGTGTCGGTTTGTCTGTTGTGGTTTTCCACTAGCCATAGAGAGATTTTCCTCGTAACACCAAACCAAAAGACAAGAATGTTATTGGCACCAAATGGGTCTTCAGAAACAAATTGGATGAAGATGGAAAAGTAATAAGAAATAAAACAAGATTAGTTTGTAAAGGGTATGCTCAAGTTGAGGGTATTGACTTTGAAGAAATATTTTCTCCAATTGAAAGATTATAAGCAATCAAAATGTTTTTGGCATTTTTGTGTTTCAATAACTTCAAATTTTATCAAATGGATGTCAAGTCATCCTTTCTAAAAAAAAATCTAGAAGAAGAAGTATTTACTAAACATCCAGAAGGATTTCAATTGTCAAACAACAAAGATTATGTATGTAGATTGAAGAAAGCACTATATGGATTAAAGCAAGCTCCCAGAGCTTGGTATTCAAGACTTGACAAATACCTACAATAACAAGGTTTCAAAAGAGGAGATGTAGATAACGATATTTACATCAAAATAAACAATGAAGATATGTTAATAATTGTGGTTTATGTGGATGATATCATTTTTGAAAGTAATGTTAATAGAATGAGCCAAAAGTTTGTAGAAGAAATGCAAAAAGAATTTGAGATGTCCATGCTTGGAGAATTGTCATTCTTTCTAGGGTTGCATATTTCTCAATCCAACAAAGGCATATTCATTTCTCAGACCAAATATATTAAGGAAACATTGAAGAAATTCATAATGTAATATCGTGCACCTGTCAGTACACCCATGATCACAGGATGCAAGTGTTGGGACAAGATTTTGGGGACTAGTTTTGGGAACTGCACAAGAGACAACCACACGAACAGAGTGATAGGTTGGTCAAGGATCAGCGTGCACAAAATAAGGAAATACAATTGGTGCACTTTCTCATGCAGGGATCGGCACGTGTAAAATAAGGATGACCATTGGAAGTCGTTAGGCATTTTGTGTCCATTGATATGGGCTAAGCCCCATTGTAATTGTATAAATATGTAAGGGTTTTGGGATAGATAAAGAGTAAGGGAGAGATAGTGGGATATGGAGATAGATAGTGAGTAGGAAAATAGGAGAACGACAAGGGAATTTTGTATGAGACATAATGTATGAGCATAGTGCGCATATTTTGTAATGGATGTTATGAATAATATAATAAGAAGCAAGTCATTGTGGACATAGCCCACAGGGTGAACCACGTTCATCATGGTGTCTATATGTTATGATGTGTTTTATGTTTTGTTTATTGCACGCATATGATATATGTGTTGTTTATATGAATATGATACATGTTACTATGTTTATGCGCACATGATATAAGAAACCCTGAACAAAGGCTAGGTAGAATGGTTATAAGGAATATCTCCCATCCCTTCATCACTGCGGAAATATGGTTCCTACGGTTCCTATAGATACCTCAAGTGAGACTTCACCTGCTTGCAGGTGATGCCGAAAGGGTCGGTAGCAAAGGGTTTTGTTGAAAAATTCAATTTGAACCTTGGTTTTGCCCACTACGCACCAATAAATGGTTGAAAACAACAAGGTTGCAACAAGAATTGCTAGAGCTATACAACAACATCCCAAAGGTAAAAATAGAAGTAGATGCTCCGTTGGAATATCAAGTGACTAAGATAAGTGAATCCATTCAAGGATTCTATGCAAAGATAGTCAATTTGGAAGCTCACACAACATTGAGTACCCCACCAGAAGAAAGGGAGAAATGGGAGAAGACAACCATAATGAACGTGGAGAGTACTAGGAGTTTGGATGAGGAATGCACAAAGTTATATGAAGAGAGTACACAAGTGTGGACTCAATTGCTGGAGGATGCAGAGTTATAAGCAATAGAACAAAGGTTACAAATTGCGCAGGAGAAGGTGAAAAAGTTCAAAGAAACAATGATCATTGTGCCAACGACAGAACAAATGGATGCAATAGTTGAGAATAGGCAGTTGCACCACAAGATAAACTAGATAAGAGTTGAACAATAAAATCTTGCACATAAGCTTGAGTCATTGCAAGAGGAATCATTTTGGGTGAAAGAAGAACTTGTGCCTACACAAGGCATACTAAAGCAAGCAGTGCAAGACAATGCAGATAAACTGAAGACCCCCATTACCACATAGACAACAAAGAGGATTTTTGCACAAGAAGCACAATCAAAGGAGAAGGTTGCAACCACAAAGGAAACTTTTCAGAAGTTTGTGCGACGTGGAAGGGAGCACAGCAGAAGGATTGAGTGGATCGGAATGAGCCACAAGTGAGTGTTGGGGGCCTATTGGGACAGGATTTTTGGGACTAGTTTTGGGAACTGCAGAGGAGAAAACCGCACGAATAGAGTGATAGGTTAGCTAGGGATCAACATGCACAAAAGAAGGAAACACAATTATTTCACTTTCACATGCAGGGATCAATGTGCGCAAAAGAAGGAAGATCGTTGGAATTCGTTAGGCATTTTGGGTCCATCGATATGGGATAAGCCCCATTGTAATTGTACAAATATGTAAGGGGTTTGGGATAGATAAAGAGAAAGGGAGAGATAGTGGGATATGGATATAGATAGTGAGTAGGTGAATAGGATAACAACAAGGGAATTTTGTATGAGACATAATGTATGAGCGCAGTGCGCATATTTTGTAATGGAAGTTCTAAATAATATAATAAGAAGCAGGTCATTTTGGACATAGCCCATAGGGTGAACCAAGTTAATCATGGTGTCTATGTGTTATGATGTTTTTGATGTTATGTTTATTGCATGCATATGATATATGTTATGTTTATTGCATGCATATGATATATGTTATGTTACTATGAATATGTTAGATGTTACTATGTTTATGCGCACATGAAATAAGGAACCCTGAAAAAAGGCTAAGTAGAATGGTTATAACGACTATCTCCCATCCCTTCATCACTGTAAAAATTGGGTTCCTGCAGTTCCCATAGATACCTCAAGTGAGACTCCACTTGCTTTTGGGTGAAGCCAAAAGGGCCGGTATCTAAGGGTTTTGTTATAAAATTCATGTTGAACCCTAGGTCTGCCCACTGTGCACCAACACAAGTTAAGCAAAGATGATGAATTTCCAGAAGAAAATCAAACACTGTATAGGTCAATGATTGGCAACCTACTATATGTGACAACATCAAGGCCAGAATTCATGCAAGTAGTAAGATTGGTTGCAAGATTTCAATCTGCACCAAAGGAAACACATGTGCAAGCAACAAAAGAATATTCAGATATTTGAAAGGCACATTGGACTTTGGCTTGTGGTATTCAAGAAGTAAGGACTTCCCTCTAACAACATATATAGATGTGGATTGGTAAGGAAATATTGATGACAAGAAAAGTAC